>MU249632.1:4290763-4310706 GCA_018977245.1 Lethenteron camtschaticum
ACGGTTGGCTACGCACGGTGCGACTGAAGTTCAACGCAGACACAGACACGGTCCACCGCTGTTCATCCAGCGCTGGCGGCTCTTGCGGTTTCGTCCGACGAGGGGCATGCGGCGTCGTTGGCGTGGCGAGTGAGACGGCGGTGGTGGTGGTGTTGGTGTTGGTGGTGGTGTTGGTGGTGTGGTGGTGGTGGTGGTGTTGGTGGTGGTGGTGAGGAGCAGGAGGAGGAGTCAAACGAGCAGAACAGCGTTGATGCAGCCGTCGTTCTCCGGGTTGTTCGTTACCTGCGCGTACTTTCCTGCGGAAAATAAATGAGTAATATTGAATAAAAAAAACTTTTTTTTTTCAAACACGCTTTTATTAAATGTACGAGTAATGGCAGAACTCCACGACTCCAGGAAGTGGCCCCGAAGCTTGCCACAACGTAAGGGACCGTTGGCCAATTACAGCCAACGTCAGTTGAGCGTGGACAATTAAGCCCCACGCCGAAACATAACATATAAAAAAGAATGTTTAAAAATATATATTTTTTATATTTTTATGATAGAATATGGTATTGTCATTAGTATGACACAAGTATACCAAGTTTGCAGTTGATACCACATTGGGAAATGGGTTAAATTTAGTTACAAGATTTGAGGATACAACAACAACAAACAGAGTGAAAAGAAAGCGTGTATAAATAAAGCGCTCGCACGCGAACGGGCGTCACAGAAAGGTGGCGCCCGCAACAGCCGCGGCACTGGCGACGGTTTCTACCGCGCCTCTAATTAGTTCACCAATTAACCCTTGGGAGGGAGCGGGGGAGCGGTACGTGTGCCGTTCACCGCCGAATCTCGCAACGCGCAAGCGCCGATTTTATTTCGAGGAGCCGTAGCGCCGCTTTGTGCCGTGATCCCCGCAGGAAACTGTAGCCACACGACCACCACGCTCCGCTCCGTGCCGTACACTCCCTCCCCGCGTCGCCTTTTTAAATCCTTTATATTAAGTTCACTTGCTTGCTTGCGTGCTTGCTTGCTTACGACCGTGCAAATCTTTCGGTCGTTTTTTAACCCACTTCCCGTGATCCAATCGAGCTGACATTTTGCACACAGACTCGTTGTGCGTGACAATGTATTTTCGTAAAAAAAAATTCCAAAATTTTACACTTTTTAGGAAAAATAAATTATATTTAATTACAAAATTGCTTAATGGTGCAGGCAATCATCTGACCCATAGGTGGCAGCCATCTCAAGCCAGAGGACGAGAGGACTCTAGCCGCCACGCATATAAAGGATTTATAGCGAAAAACTTTGTTTTTACGGGTTAATTTTTACCGCTTGCGATGACGACCGTCGCTTTGCGAAGGGCACACGCGTGCCCGCGACCGACGCCGGCCGATGGCGGTCGCGCGCAACTCTGTCGAACCGCACGGCGGCGCTTGCGAAAGGGTTGCGCGCGCGAACCGTGCTTCTCTTTCGCGAGCCGACTCGGGGCGAGAGAGAGACCATTCAACTATTTTTTTTATTTTACCCGCCGCAAGGCCGCGCTGAGCTGTACAGCTCTCGTTCGGAAGCGGCCTGGCCGTCGCAATGAAAGCTCAAGGAAGGGGCTCATCATCATCATCATCACCACATCGTGGATATTGATAGCAACCGAGATCTCTAAACGCACGTCGATTCTAAATGGAGGGAAAAAAAGCCGCAGAAAAATCCACGTGACTAAGGGCAGAGAGAGACACGCAAACTCCAATTATACAGCAGCAGTCAACGCTGGGTGGGATCAAACCGACGACCTCCTGTATACCAGGCGAGGTAGTTAACATCTCCTAGCCGCCGTGATGATGAGAGAGAGACACACAAACTCCAATATACAGCAGCAGGCGTCAGGGTCGGGATCGAACCACGACCTCCTGTACACCAGGCGAGGTAGTGAACATCTCCTAGCCACCGTGATGATGATGATGAGAGAGAGACACACCGCAAACTCCAATTATACAGCAGCAGTCAACGCTGGAGTCGGGATCAACCGACGACCTCCTGCATACCAGGAGAGGTAGTAAACATCTCCTAGCCACCGTGATGATGAGAGACACACAAACTCCAAGTATACAGCAGCAGGCGTCAGGGGTCGGGATCAAACCGACGACCTCCTGCGTACCAGGCGAGGTAGTCAACATCTCCTAGCCACCGTGATGATGATGAGAGAGAGAGAGACACGCGCACTCCAAATATACAGCAGCAGGCGTCAGGGGTCGAGATCAAACCGACGACCTCCTGCGTACCAGGCGAGGTAGTCAACATCTCCTAGCCGATCATGGCAGCACGCGACGGTGGCACCAGCACTCACCCCACACCACCTTGCCGCCCTGCGTCACCAGGCCCAGCTCGCTGACGTTCACCTCGATGACGGTGCCCTTGGTGATCACTCCTGCACGCACACACGACAAGAAGAAGAGCCGGGCGGGGCGGGGGCAGGGGGAGGGAAAGGCGAGGAAAGTCACGGAACGGAACCAAACCGTTGCCGGGGACGCTGGAAGAACGACGGCGGACGATCACGACGATGGTGGGACGGTCGGAGCGACTCCGGCGACCGTTGCCTGAGTTGTCGCTGGCGGGTGGGTCGGGGTGGGGGGGTCGGGGGTCACAGCGGCCTCCGAGGGCCCCCCACCCACCCTCACCCCGCCCCCCGAGCCGGATCCGTGCCGCCGAGTTCTATTCTCTAGGGGGTCTCGAACGGGGTGTTCTGTTCGTACATCGGAAGCAGCGCTCTCTCGGATCTGGCTGGCGAGATCACCACAACAATGGTGACAGCAGCAGTAGCAGCAGCAGCGTGTTGTGTGTGTGCGCTGAACTTATTTCGCACCGTACGTAGCCACCCGCGCTAATCGGAGGTGCGGGGGGAAGGAACACAAACTGAACACAACAAGCATCTGTGTTTACTTTAGTTAGTTAGTTAACATCTCCTAGCCACTGTGATGAGAGACACCGCAAACTCCAAATAAACAGCAGCAGACGTCAGGGTCGGGATCGAACCCACTACCTCCTGTATTCCAGGCGAGGTAGTTAACATCTCCTAGCCACTGTGATGAGGGAGAGAGAGACACACAAACTCCAAATATACAGCAGCAGGCGTCATCGAGGTCAGGCGCGAACTCCTGTGCACCAGGCGAGGTCGTCAACATCTCCCAGCCACCGCGATGCCCGGATGACGTGCGGCGTACCGAGCGAGGTGTACATGGGCGAGGACGGGTTCTTCTTCACGCCCAGGATGGGCAGGCAGAAGGTGGCCTTCAACTCGGGGTGGGTCACGTGGCCTTCTTGAAGCGCAATCCTGCACGGGCGAAACCGAGAGAGGCGCGGGTCGCAATGTCACAACAACAACAACAAACACACGGTACAACAACACAACGGGAGCGCTAAGTTATACGAGAGGTAGACAAATCACTTATAACACATTCCTGCGGAGGGAGCTGGTAGGAACGTTGGGTTGCTCGGTCAATGGCCTGCAGGGTCAACGGCGGCGTGGTGTATTCCGCAAATATGCCGACTGTGAGGGCGGGCACAAGCCGGCGTGAGTAGGTTAAACGTTGAGTTTTATAAGGGCACCACNGGGTGACCAGCCCTCCCCACCCAGCCCCACCCCTCCCACCCCCAACCAGCCCCACCCTCCCCACCCAGCCCCACCCCACACCCAGCCCCTCCCCACCCAGCCCTCCCTCCCCACCCAGCCCCTCCCACCCACCCAGCCCTCCCTGCACGACGGACAGACACAATAATCCCCTGTGGGCTGGTGTAACCAGGAGGTTCCTACCAGTATAATTATTCAAATAGAACTAAACAACGTTTCTATCTCGGCAGCTGAGGGCCACGCTGAGATAAAACTCCGCTTCTTTTGCGGAAAGCGACCAGGCCACAAATGACAGCAAGCTCGGCAAAAGTGGCTTCCCGTCGCGTGGAAACTTACCAAAAGTTATCGTTTTAACGACCTGCATCAGGGAGGGAGACGTTGACCACCGGCGTGGCAATGAGTGCGGGGGAGGGTGGGGGGGTTGATGGAGTGGAGGGAGGGAGGGGAGGTAGGGAAGGAGGGGGGATGGAGTGGTAAAGGAGGGAGGGGAGGGAGGGTGGATGGAACGGAGAGGGGAGGGGATGGTGGGGGAGGGAGGGGAGGGGAGGGAGGGGAGAGGTTGACGAGGGGAGGGGGAATGAGTGCGGGGAGGGGGGGAGGGGGGATGGAGTGGAGGGGAGGGAGGGGAGGTAACGGAGGGAGGGGGGGAGGGAAGGATGGAGTGGGTAACGGAGGGAGGGGAGGGAGGGGGATAGAGTGGGTAAAGGAGGGAGGGGAGGGGAGGGAGGGGGGATGGAGTGGGTAACGAGGAGGGGAGGGAGGGAGGGAGGATGGAGTGGGTAAAGGAGGGAGGGAGGGAGGGTAGGGAGAGGGCTGGGAGGGAGCGTAGGGAGGGAGGGCTGGGAGGGAGGGGAGGGAGGGGTGGGAGGGAGGTAGGGAGGGAGGGGTAGGGAGGGGAGCGTAGGGAGGGAGGGAGGGAGGGGAGGAGGGAGGGAGGGGTGAGGGAGGTAGGGAGGGAGGGGGGAGGGAGTAGGGAGGGGAGGGGTAGGGAGGGGAGGGGTTGGGAGGAGCGTAGGGAGGGGAGGGGCTGGGAGGGAGCGTAGGGAGGGGAGGGCTGGGAGGGAGCGTAGGGAGGGGAGGGGGTCCCTCTCACCATGGGGCGGATGAAGCGCTCGTACTTGGGCGGCTTGCGTGTGAAGCCGTCGCCCACGAAGCAGACCTTGGTGACGAGGCGTTTCCACGACTTGCGCCGCGTCTTGCCGGTCCGGACCACGCGGAACACCTCCGCCTCGCCCTGGGCACGCACCTTGGGCAGGGGACGTCCCACTTGCCCTGGGGGGAGCGAGGGGGGGGGGGAGGGGGGTGAGCAATACCGTTCGGGAGATTGATCCGCGCAAAAGAGGGGCGGGGCTGGGCGCTTCGTGGCAATAACGCCGCTCGTGAAATAATAAGGGAGAGGCAGGAGAGTGCGTGGATGGGAGTGGAGTGAGATGAGAGGGGAGAGGCAGGAGAGTGTGTGGAGGAGAGGGGAGTGAGATGAGAGGGAGTGGCAGGAGAGTGCGTGGAAGGGAGTGAGATGAGAGGAGAGGAGGAGAGTGCGTGGAGGGGAGTGAGATGAGAGGGAGGGCAGGAGAGTGCGTGGAGGGGAGTGAGAGAGAGGGGAGGGCAGGAGAGGCGTGGATGGAGTGGGTGAGATGAGAGGGGAGACAGGAGAGTGTGTGGANGAGAGGGGAGTGAGATGAGAGGGGAGGGAGGAGAGTGCGTGGAGGGGAGTGGAGTGAGATGAGAGGGGAGGGCAGGAGAGTGCGTGGAGGGAGTGGAGTAGATGAGAGGGAGAGGCAGGAGAGTGCATAGGAGGGGAGTNAGTGAGATGAGAGGGGAGAGGCAGGAGAGTGCATCCGGAGGGGAGTGAGTGAGATGAGAGGGGAGAGGCAGGAGAGTGCGTGGAGGGAGTGGAGTGAGATGAGANGGGAGAGGCAGGAGAGTGCGTGGAGGGGAGTGGAGCGAGATGAGANGGGGAGAGGCAGGAGAGTGTGCGGAGGGGAGTGGAGCAGATGAGAGGGGAGAGGCAGGAGAGTGTGCGGAGGGAGGGAGCGAGATGAGAGGGGAGAGCAGGAGAGTTGTGGAGGGAGTGGAGCGAGATGAGAGGGGAGAGGCAGGAGAGTCGTGGAGGGGAGTGGAGCGAGATGAGAGGGAGAGGCGGGAGAGTGCGTGGAGGGAGTGGAGCGAGATGAGAGGGGAGAGGCAGGAGAGTGCGTGAGGGAGTGAGATGAGAGGGAGAGGCAGGAGAGTGCGTGGAAGGGAGTGAGATAGAGGGAGAGGCAGCAGAGTGTGTGGAGGGAGGGGAGTGAGATGAGAGGGAGAGGCAGGAGAGTGCGTGAGGGGATGAGATGAGGGAGAGGCAGGAGATGCGTGGAGGGAGTGGAGCGAGATGAGAGGGAAAACGAGCTGTAGAGAGTAGCCGAGTTGGAATTACACCTGGTAAAATAAAACAGTTTTTAGTTTAGCACCGCGAATCGCCGCCACAAGCAGGGAACCATACTTAGGCTTTTTCGGTAAAGTACTTGATACAGCTATCGTGCTGTGACGGTTCCACCTGAAGACGAAAGCTTGCGTTGCCTCCGAAACGTCGTGATTTTTATTTTACTTTTATTAATCTAAATTTTATTTTTACCTACATGGTGACTTTACAGAAAAAACCTAAGAGTATGAATCCTTGCGGTCACGAAAACTTCAAATCTAGAAGCGGGGAACCCTCCGCCAAAGCCGGGCCACGTCACCGCCTCCTTAACCACACGACGTCACGTGATGTAATGTGGCGTGACGTCACGTGATGTAATGTGACGTCACGTGATGTAATGTGGCATCACGTGATGCAATGTGGCGTGCGTCACGTGATGCAATGTGGCGTGGCGTCACGTGATGTAATGTGGCGTGACGTCACGTGATGTAATGTGGCGTGACGTCACGTGATGTAATGTGGCGTGACGTCACGTGATGTAATGTGGCGTGACGTCACGTGATGTAATGTGGCGTGACGTCACGTGATGTAATGTGGCGTGACGTCACGTGATGTAATGTGGCGTGGCGTCACGTGATGTAATGTGGCGTGACGTCACGTGATGTAATGTGGCGTGACGTCACGTGATGTAATGTGGCGTGACGTCACGTGATGTAATGTGGCGTGACGTCACGTGATGTAATGTGGCGTGACGTCACGTGATGTAATGTGGCGTGGCGTCACGTGATGTAATGTGGCGTGACGTCACGTGATGTAATGTGGCGTGGCGTCACGTGATGTAATGTGGCGTGGCGTCACGTGATGTAATGTGGCGTGACGTCACGTGATGTAATGTGGTGTGACGTCACGCGGTGTGGCGTGACGTCACGTGATGTAATGTGGTGTCACGTGATGTAATGTGGCGTGACCTCACGTGATGTAATGTGGCGTGACGTCACGTGATGTAATGTGACGTCACGTGATGTAATGTGGCGTGACGTCACGTGATGTAATGTGACGTCACGTGATGTAATGTGGCGTGACGTCACGTGATGTAATGTGGCGTGACGTCACGTGATGTAATGTGACATCACGTGATGTAATGTGGCGTGGCGTCAATTGATGTAATGTGGCGTGACGTCACGCGATGTGGCGTGACGTCACGTGATGTAATGTGACGTCACGCGACGTGGCGTGTCGTGCGAGCGACGTGGAACTCACCGCCTTCTCCTTGCGCTTCTGCTTGATCATGTTGGACAGAACCTTGGCCCTGGACTGGCCCTCGCGGTCCAGGAGGTAGGCGGGCACCGCACCCTTCGGCGTTTTGTCCTCGTCCTTCTGTTTCGCCATCCTCTGCTCGTGCATCTTGATGCTGCCCGGCGTCGACGACGTGGCGAAGGGGGGGGGGGGGAAACGGAGCTCGTTAAAAAAAAATTGTTACTGGCCAAGAGGCGTGCGTTCAGTTGCGTACGATTACAAAACTATGAACTAAACAACGTTTTATTTTAGCAGGCAAGGCCCCACTGAGCCGTACAGCTCTTTCTTCAGAAGCGACCTCGCTATCACAAACGACAGCGCAACGAAGTGGCTTGTCACCGTCCAGATTTGAAGCTTTCGTGACTGCAAGGATTCATACTCTTAGGTTTTTTCGGTAAAGGCACGCAGGTAAAAATAAGTAATATAAATAATAGAAAAATAATAGAAAGAAAATAAAAATCACGACGTTTCGGTGGCAACAAAGCTTCCCTCTTCAGGCGGAACCGTCACAGCCAAATTTCTGTATCAAGTGATACAGCAAGTGATACAGCAAGTGATACAGCAATTTTTCTGTGACGGTTCCACCTGAAGACGGAAGCTTGTGTTGCCTCCGAAACGTCGTGATTTTTATTTTAGTTCTATTAATTTTTCTATTATTTGACTTTACCGAAAAAACCTAAGCGTGTGGCTTATCACCGTGTGGAAATTTATAGCAGCCAAATACTCTGAACTGCGTGACGTTGATTCTAAATGCGGAGGGAAAAACTGGTGGACCGCAAGAAAAATCCACGCGACCACGGTGAGAGAGACACGCAAACTCCAAATATAGAATGCAGGCGTCAGGATCAAACCCATGGAATGCAAACCAGGCGAGGTAGTTAACATTTCGCCACCATGACGAGAATGATAGTCTGCACGGGCCTGATAACGTGTACACGCGTGATCAACCTTTCCTTCCTAAAGCCAAATCGAACTTTCAAAAGCCTTTGGGCAGGCAACCGCCATTCACACACGTACACCGCACTTTCTGTGACTGCAAGAAGCGCGTTAAAATGAGACCACAGCGTTGCCAGGTTAAAGATATTCTGCCCACCTCTAGCGGACCGTTTAGTTTGCCGTCCCTCTGATTAGCAGGGACGCAAAAAAGTTCAACGCACATACGTGCACAGCACCCGATTCGTGCACCTAAAATAATCGCGGTGATAGATACAATTTTGTGAGCGGGCCACTTCCAAGCGGGAGGCCTTGCGGGCTGTAGGCCCGTGTTGGTCATTGCAAGGCCCGCCGTGGGATACTGGCGGCCGGCCCCGGTGGCCTTCAGCGCGGCCCTTGCCATCGGAACTGGACACGGCACGATCGGTCCCTTGGGCTGGACGCAAAGTCTTAACGGGCCTGACGGAGCGGAGCGGACACGCGCACGGGCGAGAGGTTCGCGAGGGGATTACGTTTTCTTGATCTGGATCTTTCCTTGTGCCGCTCCTTGTTGTAGAGTTTCGCCTTGAGGCCGATGAGCTTCTTGGCCTTGCGTGCGCGCTCGTGCGCCTCACGGCCCTCCTTCTTGCGCTTCTTCTCGTGGTAGTCGAGGCGGTAGCCATAGCGCTTGCGGTGGAGGTCTATGAAGTCGTTCTGCGGCTGTGGAGCGCACGCGCCAGGAAGATACAGAGTATTACGCATGCACACACACAAAGGCAAAGATCCCCCGTGTAGCCTTAACAGTGTTGGCGCAAGTGCTGTTAGCGAGCACCTATGAAGGCCAGAACGGTACACGACGGGTGGGTGGCCATCACCACGCCCGGCCGCCTTTGTCTCCCCATCACACCAAGGTACTCAATTGAGGCCGAGTCGACCTAGGGAAGGTCCAGGACCGGTTCAGATAATCGTCGCTGATGTTGGCCGTGAGCGGGAATAGAACTCTGGTCACCAGGTTCGTAGCGCAGCGCGCTGACCGCTACACTACCGCTCCCGCGCACACACAGACACACACAAACACGTTTGGGCTGCGGTGCGACTCAGACCTGGTAAACCCATAGAGGACGCACGGACACCGAGACTATTACGTAACCTCCATGTATACTGTACACGAGAGAGCCGAGAAATGTAGACGGCGGCTACATACGGTGCGAAAGAAGTTCTGCACACACAATCATAGAGATGCATTAAAGGGAGGCCCTCAGTGGGACCGAGGCCATGCCACCCAAACTTGGCCAATTCTAGATTTGAAGTTTTCGTGACTGCAAAGATTCATACTCTTTGGTTTTTTCGGTAAAGTCACGTAGGTAAAAAAAATCTAAATACATTAAATCACGACGTTTCGGAGGCAACACAAGCTTCCGTCTTCAGGTGGAACCGTCACAGCAAAATTACTGCATCACTATGGGCCGCATTTTAAACCACCGTAAGTTCAACCGAGGCAATGCCACCCAAACTATGGGCCGCATTTTAAACCACCGTAAGTTCAACCGAGGCAATGCCACCCAAACTATGGGCCACATTTTAAACCACCGTAAGTTCAACCGAGGCAATGCCACCCAAACTAAGGGCATTTTAAACCACCGTAAGTTCAACCGAGGCAATGCCACCCAAACTAAGGGCCACATTTTAAACCACCGTAAGTTCAACCGAGGCAATGCCACCGAAACTATGGGCCACATTTTAAACCACCGTAAGTTCAACCGAGGCAATGCCACCCAAACTATGGGCCACATTTTAAACCACCGTAAGGTCAACCGAGGCAATGCCACCCAAACTAAGGGCCACATTTTAAACCGCCGTTGTCTGCGAGCTCCTTAAAACGGAAGAACAAGGAGCAAAACAACAACTCCTCCTCTTCAGAAGCCCTCTCTCTACGTGACCAGCAGAGCCTCGGCACGAACACTCTGGGCTCAGGGAAACGTTTGCCTCACACGAGGGCTGCTTCGTCTACCCATGCCATACGCGAGGATGGAGAAACGAAATGAGGACACGATCTCAATGGCCACAACCGCACTCAAATCCATCCACATGGTCGCATTAACTGGGTTACGAAGTGTGGAAACCACCTCCACCACCCACCGCCTAAATCTCACCCGAGCCGTCCGCTACAGCGTGTAGGCCCTAATAACCAGAGGTGTGGACTCGAGTCATGTGACTTGGACTCGAGTCAGACTCGAGTCATGAATTTGATGACTTCAGACTCGACTTGGACTTGCATAACAATGACTTTGTCCCACCTCTGAGGTGTGGACTCGAGTCATGTGACTTGGACTCGAGTCAGACTCGAGTCATGAATTTGATGACTTCAGACTCGACTTGGACTTGCATAACAATGACTTTGTCCCACCTCTGAGGTGTGGACTCGAGTCATGTGACTTGGACTCGAGTCAGACTCGAGTCATGAATTTGATGACTTCAGACTCGACTTGGACTTGCATAACAATGACTTTGTCCCACCTCTGAGGTGTGGACTCGAGTCATGTGACTTGGACTCGAGTCAGACTCGAGTCATGAATTTGATGACTTCAGACTCGACTTGGACTTGCATAACAATGACTTTGTCCCACCTCTGAGGTGTGGACTCGAGTCATGTGACTTGGACTCGAGTCAGACTCGAGTCATGAATTTGATGACTTCAGACTCACTGGCTTGCTAACAATGACTTTTCCCAGAGGTGTGGACTCGAGTCATGTGACTTGGACTCGAGTCAGACTCGAGTCATGAATTTGATGACTTCAGACTCGACTTGGACTTGCATAACAATGACTTTGTCCCACCTCTGAGGTGTGACTCGAGTCATGTGACTTGGACTCGAGTCAGACTCGAGTCATGAATTTGATGACTTCAGACTCGACTTGGACTTGCATAACAATGACTTTGTCCCACCTCTGAGGTGTGGACTCGAGTCATGTGACTTGGACTCGAGTCAGACTCGAGTCATGAATTTGATGACTTCAGACTCGACTTGGACTTGCATAACAATGACTTTGTCCCACCTCTGAGGTGTGGACTCGAGTCATGTGACTTGGACTCGAGTCAGACTCGAGTCATGAATTTGATGACTTCAGACTCGACTTGGACTTGCATAACAATGACTTTGTCCCACCTCTGAGGTGTGGACTCGAGTCATGTGACTTGGACTCGAGTCAGACTCGAGTCATGAATTTGATGACTTCAGACTCGACTTGGACTTGCATAACAATGACTTTGTCCCACCTCTGAGGTGTGGACTCGAGTCATGTGACTTGGACTCGAGTCAGACTCGAGTCATGAATTTGATGACTTCAGACTCGACTTGGACTTGCATAACAATGACTTTGTCCCACCTCTGAGGTGTGGACTCGAGTCATGTGACTTGGACTCGAGTCAGACTCGAGTCATGAATTTGATGACTTCAGACTCGACTTGGACTTGCATAACAATGACTTTGTCCCACCTCTGAGGTGTGGACTCGAGTCATGTGACTTGGACTCGAGTCAGACTCGAGTCATGAATTTGATGACTTCAGACTCGACTTGGACTTGCATAACAATGACTTTGTCCCACCTCTGAGGTGTGGACTCGAGTCATGTGCTTGGACTCGAGTCAGACTCGAGTCATGAATTTGATGACTTCAGACTCGACTTGGACTTGCATAACAATGACTTTGTCCCACCTCTGAGGTGTGGACTCGAGTCATGTGACTTGGACTCGAGTCAGACTCGAGTCATGAATTTGATGACTTCAGACTCGACTTGGACTTGCATAACAATGACTTTGTCCCACCTCTGAGGTGTGGACTCGAGTCATGTGACTTGGACTCGAGTCAGACTCGAGTCATGAATTTGATGACTTCAGACTCGACTTGGACTTGCATAACAATGACTTTGTCCCACCTCTGAGGTGTGGACTCGAGTCATGTGACTTGGACTCGAGTCAGACTCGAGTCATGAATTTGATGACTTCAGACTCGACTTGGACTTGCATAACAATGACTTTGTCCCACCTCTGCTAATAACCCTCGTCAAGAGAGAGAGAGAGGAATAGTTGTATAGCTCAAATCGGATTCCACATTCTGAACCGGGCAGTGATCTTCCTCCCTGCGCCAGGCACCACGAGGAGACGCGCTCCGTCTCCTCTTCAAGAGGAGCGCTCGCTCGCTCGCTCGCCGCTAACCCTCGAGAGATAGAGAGGCGATCACCCCAACAACATTCACAGGAGCAGAGGCACAATTCGCCACATGGCGACGAAACGCGAAGCGGCAACGGCGGCGGCCAAAGGGCGCTAGGCCTCGCGCTACGTCGACTAGAAGCCTCCCAGCGCCACTCACCATGGCTGCGCTCCTCGACGCGGCGGTGTACCCGGACTTGTGGGGGTGTGGGGGTGTTTAGGGGGTCGAGAGGGGGTCAGAGTCGGGGTCAGGGGGGCTCGAGGGGGTCAGATCGAGGGGTAGAGGCGGGGGTGTTGGGGAGCACGGGGACAGCCCTCGTGGTGTGAGTGAGGCCTCGGCTGAAGAGAGGGATTGTGGGTAGAGGTGGGGGAGGTGGGAGGGGTCGGGGGGGTCACGTGACGCGACGAGGGGGCGGGGCGATAACGAACACCGATGGGGAGGCGAGTTCGATTCCCGCTCACGGTGACCAGCGTTATTATTTTATTAAACTTTTTAAATTATTTTTATTACATTTATTATTAAACTTTTTTTTAACATTTTTTATTCAACTTTTTTATATTTTTATTAAACTTATTATTAAACTTTTTTTATATTTTTATTCAACTTTTATATTTTATTAAATTTATTATTAAACTTTTTTATATTTTTATTCAACTTTTTTATATTTTTATTAAACTTATTATTAAACTTTTTTTATATTTTTATTCAACTTTTTATTTTATTAAATTTATTGTTAAACTTTTTTATATTTTATTCAACTTTTTTATATTTTTATTAAACTTTTTTTTTATTCAACTTTTTTTATATTTGTATTCAACTTTTTTTTATTTGGAGTTTGCGTGTCTCTCTCTCTCTCTGTTATTTTACCGGGTAGGGACCACACTATTTTGACCGATCCTGGGCCTCCTCAGCCTAAAATAAATATCGCCACTGGGGGACAAAGGCGGCCGGGGTGTGTGTAGTGGTGACCACTCATTCCGTTGTGTGCCGTGCCAACCTTCACAGGTTCTGCTATTCGCCAACATCAACTTTGCCCCAAGTCTGTTGCAGGCTATATGGGGCATCTTTGCCTTTGTGTGCACGTGCGTGGAGCGGTGGTGCAGCGGTTAGCGCGCTGTGCTACAAAACCCGCACGTGACCAAAAGACCGGAGAATTTCTGAAGCCGGACCTGGGCCCTCCCCTAGGTCGACTCAGCCTCAAATGAGTACCTGGTGCGGTGCGCAAACATCAGAACCGGGGGAAGGCAAGTTCAAATTCATTGATTAGGTATCGCCCTGTGAGCCATTCGGCTCTTGAATCGGGTGCAACCGCAACAAACAGAAAACAAAAACATGATTAATAAAACATCTTAAAGTGCAAACAGAAAATCCAAGAAAAGACAGCAAAATATTGCAGAAAAAACACCGTACACCAACGCTGTGTGCAAAAATCCAGTGGGATGCAAGTCAAACAACAACAACCACAAGACAACTCAGATTAAGGCCATCAGTCTAACTCTGTACTACAACAACACAAACATGGCCAAACCAAAACACTTTTCGAAAATCACCAAAATAAAGCCATAAAAGCAAAGTGATCATAGAAATTTTCACAATAAACGACGTCAACAACTTGCACTACCAAACTCTGCAGCCATAGCTGGCTGCATGAGTCACTCCACAACAGCAGGAGCATCAGTCGGAGTATCAACAAAGGCGACCCGGCGTGGTGCTGACCCACGTGACCAACAAGCCGTGGGCCTCTGTGAAATCAGCGTTCTCTTCCAGAACGTTCCCCACGACGTCTAAAAGCTCAACAATATATATTAAATGTTTTAACGCGGCATTACAAATCGTTGTGGGTGTGCCGTCCTTAATAAGTAAACCCGTAAAAACTAAGTTTTTCACTCTAAATCCTTTAAATGCGTGGCGGCTTGAGTCCTCTCGTCCTCTGGCTTGAGATGGCTGCCACCTATGGGTCAGATGATTGTCTGCAGTATTAAGCAATTGGTAATTAAATATAATATTTTTGTCCTATAAAGTGTAAAATTTTGGAAAAAAAATTTCACGAACATTAATTGTCTCGCACAACGAGTCTGTGTGCAAAATGTCAACTCGATTGGATCACGGAAGTGGGTTACAAAACGACCGAAAGATTTACACGGTCGCAAGCAAGCAAGCACGCAAGCGAGCGAACTTAATATAAAGGATTTAAAAATTGATTACAAATTTAAATAAACTCCTTTAAAAACGCTTCNTTTTTTTAAACGACGGTTTTATTAACAAATTCGGCCGAGAAGGACGTCAATGGCGCCTGAGACACGCGGCCCTTGAGTTTGTGCGAGCCGATTGCACAGTTTAGAGCCCACGACGTTTTTGACCGACACACAAATATATATATAACTAGCTTTAACTACCCCGGCTTCGCCCGGGACTTGGATTCACCACGCCCGGCCGCCTTTGTCTCCCAGTGGCGATGTTCATACACCACACCAAGTACTCGTTTGAGGCTGAGTCGACCTAGGGGAGGGGCCCAGGACCGGTTCAAATAATCGTCACCGGTGGTGGCCGTGAGCGGGAATCGAACTCGTGTCGCCGGGTTCGTAGCGCGGCGCGCTACCCACTACACTACAATGCGTTACCCTTCCACGTGCGCGGGTCACGTGACAGATGTGACGTCACAGCTCACTGGCCGTGCAAAAAATATATGCATTATTGAGGTCTCCCCACCCCCCGAAAGTGTCCCGAGACCTCCTGCACCTAGCCTGGCACAGTGAGGGGGTACAGCTGGTGGTGCATTAGCCGGTCATCTCAGTCAGCCAACTCATGGCACCTGCTGGGTCTGTCCCAAGACCTCCTGCACCTAGCCTGGCACAGTGAGGGGGGTACAGCTGGTGGTGCATTAGCCGGTCATCTCAGTCAGCCAACTCATGGCACCTGCTGGGTCTGTCCCAAGACCTCCTGCACCTAGCCTGGCACAGTAAGGGGGTACAGCTGGTGGTGCATTAGCCGGTCATCTCAGTCAGCCAACTCATGGCACCTGCTGGGTCTGTCCCGAGACCTCCTGCACCTAGCCTGGCACAGTAAAGGGGGTACAGCTGGTGGTGCATCTACCGGTCATCTCAGTCAGCCAGCCCATGGCACCTGCTGGGTCTGTCCCGAGACTTCCTCCTGTCAGCAGCGAGCCTCCTACACATCACGTGGCGGCCTCAAAGTGCACCTAGTCTGGCACAGGTGCCGTGGTGACGTCACCGTCACTTAGGCGGGTATTGGTATGTGTGTGTGTACGTGTATGTGTGTACAGCTGTTTAACAGCAGAGGTCTCACTCCGAAGCAGTCAAGCGACAATATATTTTCATCGGTTGCGTAACGCTGTGTGGAAGCTACCTGGTCTGTCGCTCTGCACGAAGCTTCAGGTCTTCTCGGCCAGTCATTCCCTCCCTTCTCTACGCTTGCGAAACGTGGACCCCCCTAATTGAGCATCTTCGCCGGTTAGAAACATTTAGGCTGGCCTGCCTACGATCCATCCTGGGTTTAACCAGGCTGGATTGTGTGAGGCGCTCACAAATCCTTGAAAGATCTGGGCAAAGTCCCATCGGTGAGCTCCTCCGGCAGGCAAGGCTGCGTTGGCTGGTTCATGTAGCCCGCATGCCCAGACACAGCATGCCTAAACAGCTTTTGTTCGGCCGGATCGAGGGGCTAAACGGGCGCGGCACGGGCTAGAGAAGTGATGGAGTGATTTGGTACAGGAGGACGTGGAGCTAAGTGGACTGGCCGATGACTGGTATCAGCGGTATCAAGATCGGCCTCTGTTGAGGAGGCTCGTGAAGGACGCTGCTGGGCAGTTGGAAGCAGTCGCCCTCCAACAACAACGGAGGGCGGAGGAGCGACACTCAAAACAACGAGTGGAGCGCCGGGTGGCTAAAGCACAGCGAGTTGGCACAGTAGGGGGCACAGGTGGTGCATCAGCCAGTCATCTCGGCCATCTCAGTCAGTCGACCCGTGGCACCTGCAGGGTCTGCCCGTGACCTCCTGCCAGCGGGCGTTCGACACTTCACGTGGCCTCAAGGTGCACATAGCCTGGCACAAGCGTCGTGGTGACGTCACCGCCACTTAGTGGCGAATGGCGGTTGTTGTTGTGTACATGTGTGTGTGTACGTCTGTGTGTACGTGTGTGTGGATGGGGAGCGGTAGTGTAGCGGTTAGCGCGCTACGCTACGAACCTGGCGACACGGGTTCGATTCCTGCTCATGGCCAACACCAGTGACGATTACCCGAACCGGTCCTGGGCATCCCCTAGGTCGACTCAGCCTCAAATGAGTACCTGGTACGGTGTGTAGTAAACATCGCCACTAGGGAGACAAAGGCGGTCGGGCGTGGTGCTGGCCACCCACCCCCTCGTGTACCGTTCTGGCCTTCATAGGTGCTCGCTAACAGCACTTGCCCCAACCGCTGTTAAGGCTATATGGGGGATCTTTTTCTTCGTACATGTGCGTGTGTGTGTGTCTCAGAATCGGCGTTTCCAGACGCGGAGTCTGCTTCATCGTGGAGAAGAACCGCAGGTGTCGCAGGCGAATGAGGGTCACGGGAGTGGAACGAGTTGGAGATCCGGGGTGGGTGGCTGGCTGGCTGGCAATTTGTATTGATCCCACCGATTTCAGCAGGAAGAGAGGCTGGGTGGGTGGGTTGGGTTCAGTGGCTTCTAATAGCACCCTCCCGCATCTCACACACCCCCCTCTCTCTCTCCCTCTCTCTCTCTCCACCCCTGACGATGGCTCTGGGTTTGAAGATCACAGAGTCCCGCGGCAAAAACCTCGCGGAACGCGCCAGCGAGTAAATCACGCGTCGAGGAGACGGCTCAATATCGGCGATTTCTGAGCCAGACTCGTCGCGGTGAGCAAGTGCGCAGCTATGCGAAAGGGCGCGCGCGTGTGTGTGCGCACGTGTGTGTGTGTGTGTGTGTGCGTGTGCGTGTGTGTGCGCACGTGTGTGTGTGTGCGCGCGTGTGTATGCGTGTGTGTGCGCACGTGTGTGTGCGCACGTGGGTGTATGTGCACGTGGGTGTGTGTGTGTATGTGTGTGTGCGTGTGTGTGCGTGTGTGCGTGCGCACGTGTGTGTGTGCACGTGTGTGTGTGGGTGTGTGTGTGCGTGTGTGTGTGCGTGTGTGCGTGCGCGTGTGTGTGCGTGTGTGTGGTGTGTGTGTGCGTGTGTGTGTGCGCGCGTGGGTGTGTGCGTGTGTGTGCACGTGTGTGTGTGTGCGCACGTGGGGTGTGTGCGCGCGTGTGTGTGCGTGTGTGTGCGCACGTGTGTGTGCGCACGTGGGTGTGTGTGCACGTGTGTGTGTGTGCACGTGGGTGTGTGTATGTGTGTGCGCACGTGTGTGTGTGCGTGTGCGCACGTGTGTGTGTGCGTGTGGGTGTGTGTGTGTGGGTGTGTGTGCGTGTGTGTGCGCACGTGGGTGTGTGTGTGGGGTGTGTGTGTGCGTGTGTGTGTGTGTGCGTGTGGGTGTGTGTGTGCGCACGTGTGTGTGCGCACGTGGGTGTGTGCGCACGTGTGTGTGTGTGCACGTGTGTGTGTGCGCACGTGTGTGTGCGCACGTGTGTGTGTGCACGTGTGTGTGTGTGCGCACGTGGGTGTGTGTATGTGCGTGTGTGTGTGCACGTGGGTGTGTGTGTGCGTGTGTGCACGTGTGTGTGTATGTGTGTGCGTGTGGGTGTGTGTGTGTGCGTGTTTAATTAGTAGTTTAGTGTGGTTAATTGAAGGTGGAGGGGTTACCAGCCCTCGCACCCGTCCAGAGCCCCCGTTTAGCCACTTAGTGGCGAATGGCGGTTGTTGTTGTTGTGTGTGCGTGTGTGTGCGCAGGTGGGTGTGTGTGTGTGTGTTCGTGCGTGTGGGTGTGTGTGTGTGTGAGCACGTGGTGTGTGTATGTGTGTGTGTGGATGTGTGTGTATGTGTGTGTGCGTGTGTGTGCGCACGTGTGTGTGTGCGTGTGGTGTGTGTGTGCGTGTGTGTGCGCACGTGGGTGTGTGTGCGCACGTGTGTGTGCGCACGTGGGGTGTGTGTGTGTGTGCGCACGTGTGTATGTGCGTGTGTGTGTGTGCGCACGTGTGTGTGTGCGCGTGTGCGTGTGTGTGTTGCGTGTGTGTGCGTGCGTGCGTGTGTGCGTGTGTGCGTGTGCGTGTGTGCGTGTGTGTGTCTGTGTGTGTGTGCNCGTGTGTCTGCGTGTGTGTGCGTGTGTGTGTGCGTGCGTGTGTCTGTGTGTGTGTGCGCGTGTGTGTGTGCGCACATGGGTTACCTGTCCCACGCGAAGTAAACAACCGCCACAGGGGAGACAAAGGCGGCCGGGTGTGGTGCTGGCCACGCCATGCCCTCGTGTGCCGTGCGGGTCTTACTGAGCGCTTGCTAACAGCTCTTGCGCCAACAGTCTAGTTCAGACGATACGGGGGGGGAGGGATCGTGATCTTTGCTTGTGCGCGTGTCTACGTAAGTCCAGTGTGTTGAACTTCTTTCGCGCCGTACACACACTCGAGCGTGCGCACCCCTTACCTTGGCACAGGCAAAGTGGTTCACCCCCAGAACATTTCAATCAGAACAAAAGGACAAAGATCCACCTCCCTCCCCAGTGCGACTAAAGTTGGCGGCGGTGTGCTCCACACAACTCCCGGCCGCCTTTGTCTCCCAAAGCTGGCTGGCCTCACTGGCTGGCCGCTCACGTGGTGAATGGGCCTGCGGGCTTCGAATAGAACAAAAAAGAAAATCGGTAAAACATCTCTTGGGTAATTTTCTAAACTATAAAACACGCGCGCGCACAGAGACACCCCGACAGTGGATACGAATTTAGCCAAATATTGGCTCCAGGCGCAGGCGCGGGGTTTGAGTTGGGGAGGTCGGTGAAGGGGGGGGAGGTGGGTGGAGGGAGGTGGGGAGGTGGGGGAGGTGGGGGGGAGGAGGGGATGTAGAGGGGAGGTGGGGGGAGGTGAGGAGGTGGGGAGAGGTGGGGGGAGGTGGGGGTGGGGGGAGGTGAGGGGAGGTGGGGGGGAGGTGAGGAGGTGGAGGAGGTGGGGGGAGGTGGGGGAGGTGGGGGGAGGAGGGGAGGTGAGGGGAGGTGGGGGGGAGGTGGGAGGGGAGGTGAGGAGGTGGGGAGAGGTGGGGGAGGTGGGGGTGGGGGGAGGTGGGGGAGGTGGGGGGAAGTGGGGGAGGAGGTGGGGGGAGGTGAAGAGGTAGGGGGGGAGGGGGGATGTAGGGGGAGGAGGGAGGAGGAGGAGGAGGGGGAGGAGGAGGGGGAGGAGGGGGAGGAGGAGGGGGAGGAGGGGGAGGAGGAGGGGGAGGAGGGGGAGGAGGGGAGGAGGAGGGGTAGGAGGAGGGGGAGGAGGGGAGGGGAGGAGGAGGAGGGGGAGGGGGGAGGAGGGGGGAGGGGAGGAGGGGAGGGGGAGGGAGGAGGGGAGGGAGGGGGAGGAGGGGGAGGGGAGAGGAGGGGAGGAGGGGAGGAGGAGGGAGGAGGAGGGGGGAGGAGGGGAGGGAGGAGGGAGAGGGGGAG
>MU249632.1:4310731-4399242 GCA_018977245.1 Lethenteron camtschaticum
GTAGTGTTGAGTCTATGGGCAGTGTTAGTCTATGGGCAGTGTTAGTCTATGGCAGTGTTGATCTATGTGCAGTGTGAGTCTATGGGTTGTCCTGCGTCTATGGGCATTGTTAATCTATGTGCAGTGTGAGTGTATGGGCAGTGTTGAGTCTACGGGCAGTGTTGAGTCTATGGGCAGTGCTGAGTATATGGGCAGTGTTAGTCTATGGTGCAGTGTTAGTCTATGGCAGTGTTGAGTCTATGGGCAGTGTTGAGTCTATGGGCAGTGTTAGTCTATGGGAAGTGTTGAGTCTATGGGCAGTGTTAGTCTATGGGCAGTGTTGAGTCTATGGGTAGTCTGAGTCTATGGGCAGTGTTAGTCTATGGGCAGTGTTAGTCTATGGGCAGTGTTAGTCTATGGGAGTGTTAGTCTATGGCAGTGTGAGTCTTTGGGCAGTGTTAGTCTGTGGCAGTGTTAGTCTATGGGTAGTGTTGAGTCTGTGGGCAGTGTGAGTCTATGGGTAGTGTTGAGTCTGTGGCAGTGTTAGTCTATGGGCAGTGTTAGTCTATAGGCAGTGTTAGTCTATGGTTAGTGTTAGTCTATCGTTAGTGTTAGTCTATGGCAGTGTTAGTCTATGGCAGTGTTAGTCTATGGGAAGTGTTAGTCTATGGGTAGTGTTAGTCTATGGGTAGTGTTAGTCTATGGGCAGTGTTAGTCTATGGGCAGTGTTAGTCTATGGGCAGTGTTAGTCTATGGGAAGTGTTAGTCTACGGGCAGTGTTAGTCTATGGGCAGTGTTAGTCTATGGGCAGTGTTAGTCTATGGGCAGTGTTAGTCTATGGGCAGTGTTAGTCTATGGGCAGTGTTAGTCTATGGGCAGTGTTAGTCTATGGGCAGTGTTAGTCTATGGGTAGTGTTAGTCTATGGGCAGTGTTAGTCTATGGCAGTGTTAGTCTATGGGCAGTGTTGATCTATGTGCAGTGTGAGTCTATGGGTTGTCTGCGTCTATGGCAGTGTTAATCTATGTGCAGTTGAGTGTATGGGCAGTGTTGAGTCTACGGGCAGTGTTAGTCTATGGGCAGTGTGAGTATATGGGCAGTGTTAGTCTATGGGCAGTGTTGAGTCTATGGGCAGTGTTGAGTCTATGGGCAGTGTTAGTCTATGGGCAGTGTTAGTCTATGGGAAGTGTTGAGTCTATGGGCAGTGTTAGTCTATGGGCAGTGTTAGTCTATGGTAGTCCTGAGTCTGGGCAGTGTTAGTCTATGGGCAGTGTTAGTCTATGGGCAGTGTTGAGTCTATGGGCAGTGTTAGTCTATGGGCAGTGTGAGTCTTTGGGCAGTGTTGAGTCTGTGGGCAGTGTTAGTCTAGGGTAGTGTTAGTCTGGGCAGTGTTGAGTCTATGGGTAGTGTTGAGTCTGTGGGCAGTGTTAGTCTATGGGCAGTGTTAGTCTATAGGCAGTGTTAGTCTATGGTTAGTGTTAGTCTATCGTTAGTGTTGAGTCTATGGCAGTGTTAGTCTATGGGCAGTGTTAGTCATGGGAAGTGTTAGTCTATGGGTAGTGTTAGTCTATGGGTAGTGTTAGTCTATGGGCAGTGTTAGTCTATGGGCAGTGTTAGTCTATGGGCAGTGTTAGTCTATGGGAAGTGTTAGTCTATGGGTAGTGTTGAGTCTATGGGCAGTGTTAGTCTATGGGCAGTGTTAGTCTATGGGCAGTGTTAGTCTATGGGCAGTGTTAGTCTATGGCAGTGTTAGTCTATGGGAGTCATGTTTTGGAGTCTATGGGCAGTGTTGATCTATGGGCAGTGTAGTCTATGGGCAGTGTAGTCTATGGGCAGTGTTAGTCTATGGGCAGTGTTAGTCTATGGCAAGTGTTAGTCTATGGGCAGTGTTAGTCTTGGGCAGTGTTAGTCTATGGGCAGTGTTAGTCTATGGGCAGTGTTAGTCTGTGGCAGTGTTAGTCTATGGCAGTGTAGTCTATGGGCAGTGTTAGTCTATGGGCAGTGTTAGTCTATGGGCAGTGTTAGTCTATGGGCAGTGTTAGTCTATAGGCAGTGTTAGTCTATGGTTAGTGTTAGTCTATNGTTAGTGTTGAGTCTATGGCAGTGTTAGTCTATGGGCAGTGTTAGTCTATGGAAGTGTTAGTCTATGGGCAGTGTTAGTCTGTGGCAGTGTTAGTCTGTGGCAGTGTTAGTCTATGGGAGTGTCAGTCTATGGGCAGTGTTAGTCTGTGGCAGTGTTAGTCTATGGGCAGTGTGTATGTGTGTATGTTGAATTCTTTCGCACCGTACGTAGCCAACCGTGCCAATCGCAGTGCGGGAGAAGGGAAATAAACTGAACACAACTTTTTTTCTCTAAAGAAACGAGGTTGTCAATCTCGATGATGATGATGATTTCAAAGTGCAGCAAAGCTCCACAGGGGCTCCCTAATATCGGAAGGAAGAACGTTCCAGACGGGCCACAGAAGCGCGTTGAGAGCGCGGCGATGGAATTGACCGTCGTTGATGTCCGTTCGACGGGGAGACAAAGGCGGCCGGGCGTGGTGCTGGCCACTGGGCTGTACGATTTGGGGGAAATATCTTATTTCGATTTTTCTGACGATTTGATTTGCGATTAAGTTTTTTTAAAGTCAAGCTTCAGTTCAATATTCACTGCGAAAGAGATTTAAAACATGTGATGGGGCATTACCACCTGATACCATCAAAATATGAACTGCTCTATATATTCTAATGCAAGGATGAGAAGTAAAACAACATGAATTGCTTCCAACATGCATCTATTAAAATGTTTGAATTGAAATAGAACATACTCTTAGTTATTTCGGTAAAGTCACGTAGGTAAAAAATGAAATTAATAAAAATAAAACAATAAAAATCACGACGTTTCGGAGGCAACACAAGTCTCCGTCATCAGGTGGACCGTCACAGCCAGATTTGCAGCAAAAAGAACTAAGAGTATGAACCCTTGCAGTCACGAAAGCTTCAAATCTAGAATGAAATAGAACAATCAAGCATAGAACAATCGTCAAGTTAAATAAAATAAATTTATAATAATAAATACAAAACTAAAACAAGTCCAACAAGAAAGTAACAGGAACTTTCAAATCGCAAAAAATCGCAACCTTTGCCATTTGCTACTCGCATTGTTTCAAATTGCGATTAATCGATTTCAAATCGATTCATCGTTAGCCCTCCTGGCCACCCACCCTCCCCTTCGTGCGCCGTGCCGGCCTTCTTCATAGGTGCTGCTGCTACTCGCTAACAGCCCAACTGGTTTAGAAGTTCTCCACTGCTCTCTGTAACAGTAAGGGGTGGGGGGCACGGGTCAGAAGGTCACAACAACAACAACAAACACACGGTACAAAAACACGACTGGAGCGCTAAGTTACGAGAGGTAAACAAATCTTAAACACATTCCTGCGGAGGGAGCTGGTAGGAACGTTGGGTTGCTCGGTCAATGGCCAGGGTCAACGGCGGCGTGGTGTATTCCGCAAATATGGCCGACTGTGAGGGCGGGCACAAGCCGGCGTGAGTAGGTGAAACGTTGAGTTTTATAAGGACACCCCGGGGTGACCAGCCCCTCCCCACCCAGCCCCACCCCACCCTCCCCACCCAGCCCTCCCCACCCTCCCCACCCAGCCCCTCCCCACCCTCCCCACCCTCTCCTTCGCACCCAGCCCCTCCATCCCAACCCAGCCCCTCCCCACCCTCCCCCCCACCCAGCCCCTCCCACCCTCCCTCCCCACCCAGCCCCTCCCCACCCTCCCCTCTCCACCCAAACCCCTCCCTGTACGACGGACGGACGGACACAATAATCCCCTGTGGGCTGGTGGAACCAGGTGATTCCTACCAGTATAAACTAAAATATGAAATCTGAACTATGTTTTTATTCTACCAGGTCAAGCCCCACTGAGCTGTATAGCTACAAAAAAATCTGAATGGACCTGGATATCACAAATGATAGCCCAATGAACTGTCTCGTCTTCGTCATGTGGGCAGTGACAGGGATGAGAATGGGGGGTTTTCCCCTTTTTCCTAGCAACAAAACTGAAACCTTTTTACGAGGAATCATGTCTGCATTAAACACAATGCCTGTGGTCATAATGCAAACGAAAAACAAACTCTGATAATAAATGCGTTGTCCTTGAAACTGATTGGTCCACACACCAGAGACAGCTTTCTTTTGAGCCTCGTCTCAAACGGTGTTAGACCAGAGGACGCCAAAAGGCGTACAGCTCAAAGACAATGCTACAATCTAAGTAATATTTTTGGTTGCTTTTTGACCACAAGTATTGTGTAGTAATAGGTTTTTACCCTTTCAACTGGTACAAAAACTGACACCTTTATACAAGGCATCATGTTTGCAATAACCACAACACAAGCAATCAAAATGCAAACAAAAAGAAACAACTCTGATGATGATAATAATATGCACTGTCCTTGAAGTTAATTGGTCCACACCCGAGACAGCTTTTCTTAGAGCCTAGTCTCCATTGGTGTTGGACCACATGACGCCAAAAGGCGTCACAAGTATTGTGGTTAATGCAGACATGATTCCTCGTAAAAAGGTTTCAGTTCTGTTGCCAGAAAAAAAGGGGAAAAATCCCTATTATTATATATTGGTTCCGACAAAGGAGTTCTAATGATTTTAAGTTTTCGTGACTGCAAGGATTCATACTCTTTGTTTTTTTCGGAAAAGTCATGTAGGTAAAAATATAAAATAAATGAAAAAACAACTGAATTCAATCACGACGTTTCAGGCACAACACAAGCGTCCTTCTTCAGGTGGGGACACCGCAGCGAAAGCACAACCGCTTAAGTGTATGAGGTCGAATGAGTTACAGGTGATCTTTGTGCACATGTACGAGAATGGTTATCCTGACCATACTTATTCTTAGTTTTTTCGGTAAAGTCACGTAGGTAAAAAATAAAAATTAATAAAAGTAAAATAAAAATAAAAATCACGACGTTTCGGAGGCAACACAAGCTTCCGTCTTGAGGTGGAACCGTCACAGCCACGACAGCTGTATCAAGTAAAGAGATTACAAGAGATACCACTCCGTATATATAATGGTTGAGGGGGAAGGGCCAGCAACGGCACACTTTTATTAATATGGTAAGGTGAGGCTTAAGACTAAGAATAGACTGCATAACAAACGTCGTGATTTTATTTTATTTTACTTTTATTAATTTTAATTTTTCACCTACGTGACTTTACCGAAAAAAACCTAAGAATATGAATCCTTGCTGTCACGAAAGCTTCAAATCTAGAACTGACCATACTTCACCACGCTGGTCAGTTCAGGTTAGTAGGGTGCGGGTGGGTGACCAAACCCGGTTCAGAGATCTCCCGCTCCCTGTTCCCGAGTTGTCCCTAGCGCTCTGCGCAGGGCCGCGTGCGCTAACCGCTGCGCACCGCTCGCCCCATCAGCCTTGGTTCAAATGGCTCGTCAGCGTGAGCCTCAAGGGGACACACGTGGCGGGCTCTTTAAGGACCACGTGACGCGACCAGTCGCCTTGTCATCAAGGAGCAGTCACCGCGCAGCGCATTGCGGCTCTTGGCAACGTTGAACATCGAGTTGTTGTAGTTGTTGTGTTTTTTGTCAGTTACCGAGTTCGATGTGGACAGACCTTCTGTTGAGGATTGCGCGACCAACATCATCCGTAACACAGGGGTTTTTGAGGGCGTTAAATCGCGTGAATATATGAATGTGGTGTCGTTAAACCCGCCACCACCCGACACAGCCAATTAGTCAGGTTTGTGTCACGTATACAGAACGTGGCTAATTCGTTACTAGTACAGCGATAACCGGTTGTGTGTTGGAGAGTAAATCCAAAACAATTACACGCCTTTGGAACCTCATTTGCCAGTAAAAAATATGATAATTGTTTTTTTACCCTTCTATCTGGCAACAAAATTGACACCTTTTTTACAAGGAGTCATGTTTACATAGACCACAATACCTGCAGTCATAATGCAAACAAAAAACACAACTCTGATAATGTATGCACTGTACTTGAAGTTGATTGGTCCACACCCGAGACAGCTTTCCTGAGAGCCTAGTCTCACATGGGTTGGACCAGATGACGCCAAAAGGCGCACATTATCAGAGTATGTTTTTTGTTTGCATTATGGCTGCAGGTATTGTGGTCTATGTAAACATGACTCCTTGTAAAAAAGGTGTCAGTTTTGTTGCCAGATAGAAGGGTAAAAAAACAATTATCAATTACACGCCTTTTAGTTGTCGTTCCGTAGTTTACTGGACAACGTCAACAACAACAACAATAACATGATGAGTGTTGTTGTTGTGGGAGCTACTGCCCCCCGATTCCTCTCTGTGAGACGTAACTCTCGGCTGGTCCCTTAGCCACCTTGTTCATTCAAACACCGTCTGCGTGCCTTCCCTCAAACATTGGTAATAACTACCCGCACGCTACCGCTCAACTCCGTGCTCTTTCTAGAAATCGCCTGGCAGCTGGGGTCGAAGGTCGGAGGGCAGTGGCATTGCTCGCACATGCGCGGCCGCCGTGAGCGGGTGACGACGGTCGTCTAAAGGGCCGTGGAACAGCTGTTTGCGGTGGGTGTGAGCCCTTGTGGGGGCCGTTGGCCCCCGGGGTCTCCTCCGCCTGCATCTCCGGGCTCGTTTGCGTTACCGCACCGCCCTAATACCCGCTAGGGTTTCCGCCGGCATTCGAACGCGACGCCTCTACTCATACAGCCCCGCGCAGCGCTCCCACGCTGCGAGCGTACGTACGCACAGCACCGTCAATCAAACGCGATACCTCCCCTTTACACAGCCCCATGCAGCACTTGTCTCAACACCGACCACCCACGTTACGAGCGCACACCCGTAGAGCACTGACCACACACGCTGTGAGCGTACGTACACACAGCACCGCGCGCGTTCACACTCTCGTCGACACCACACGCGGTTGCGATTAGTTATTAATGATTTATTACCGCGTATTAGTGAACCCCTATTGCCCGAGTCAGTAGGAGTCAGCAGGGCAGGACCACTCTATCTCTCGGTTGTCGGGAATCTTAATTTACCTTATCCCTCTGAACTTAAACTTCCCAGGCTTTTTAAACGAAGTCCCACCTCCCTCTCTCTCTCTCTTACTCACTGTTAGACGCTCCTGTCGGCTTGTCCTCGCAGCACGTCGACACGTCGCACGGACGTTCGAGTGGCTGGACTAGGGAGTTGACGGCCCCGGAGCTGACTTGAGAAGAACTCCCCTATGCCTCCTTCACCCCTCTCTTTATCCCCTCACCTCACAGGGGGTCCCGCTCCGCTGGCCAATCAGAGCGCTTCACCTGTCCTCTGGCTGGCTTCGGCGGTTCGAATCCGGTTAGCGCGACGGATTGCGACGTCTCAACGAACCGTGGCGGGCCCCGTTTTCCCGCCGTTCGTTTGTGGATTGCGTCGTCTAGTCGAACAGTGGGCTGGCCCCGTTTTCCCGCCGTTCGTTTGTGGATTGTGGACCCCTGTCTGCCTTGTTGATACGTGTGTGGGGGGGGGGGGTGCGTTTCGACCGTGGTGGCTGAACAGCCCCCGCCGTGACCATGCAATCTCAACCCGGGTCACAGCGCCGCGGTGCAAATTAGCATCGGGGAGGTCGTCAATTCCCGGCCGCAGGAAACCGTGAAGATTATCCCTATGAGGGCTTTCGGGTAAAAACCTGCCGGCCAGGAGACCTCCCCTCGGAGCTCTATGGGGGAAAATGTGTGAGGGTGTGTTTATGTGGGGGGCGGTGAGGGGGAAGCAGTGTCGTAGATGGGGCGCCCGCCGAGCGGCTTCGCAGCGGCGGCATCACATAGCCCCCGAGGTGCCCGTCCCAGGTTGACTGGAGCACCTCGCCTGGGCTGCCCCCACGAGGAAGCGCTGCGGGGTCCGGGGGATCTGTCCGGACCTCGTGGCTGGTCTCGGGGTGGGTGGCTCCGTCCTCTGTAGCTCCTGCGGCGGCCTCCTCCTCCACTCCAACGGCTCTCCCTGTCCCTCGGCACCTGCGGGCTGGGGCACAAACTCAGCAGCGGAAGGGTTTAGGTGTCGCCGTCCCCGCCATCCCTTGCGGGGCCGGGATGTCTCTGGGCTGGGGGTCCGGCGGGGCACATGTAGTGCGCGAGGCCCTCGAGCCCGGGTGGTGCGGGGGCCCCGTGGGTTCGCGGTGCTCGAGCGGCGGGGTTCTCCCCGCCGGGGCTGCCCTCCATGGTTTTAAGCGGCGGACGTTGACCACCGTTTCTCGGCCCCTCTCTCCACCCTGGATTAATACCGTCCAGGGGATGTTCTGAAGGATAGAGAGCTGTGTAACTGATGACAACTCTAGTGATGTTCTAGAAGGGCGAGAGAGCTGAGTGACTGATGTCAACTCTAGTGATGTTCTAGAAGGGCTAGAAAGCTGAGTGACTAATGTCAACTCTAGTGATGTTCTATAAGGGCGAGAGAGCTGAGTGACTGATGTCAACTCTAGTGATGTTCTAGAAGGGTTAGAGGGCTGAGTAACTAAAGTCAACTCTAGTGATGTTCTAGAAGGGTTAGAGAGCTGAGTAACTAATGTCAACTCTAGTGATGTTCTAGAAGGGCGAGAGATCTGAGTAACTAATGTCAACTCTAGTGATGTTCTAGAAGGGCGAGAGATCTGAGTAACTAATGTCAACTCTAGTGATGTTCTAGAAGGGCTAGAGAGCTGAGTAACTGATGTCAACTCTAGTGATGTTCTAGAAGGGTGAGAGAGCTGAGTAACTGATGTACAACTCTAGTGATGTTCTAGAAGGGCGAGAGAGCTGAGTGATTGATGTACAACTCTAGTGATGTTCTAGAAGGGCGAGAGAGCTGTGTAATTGATGTCAACTCTAGTGATGTTCTAGAAGGGCTAGAGAGCTGAGTGACTGATGTACAACTCTAGTGATGCTCTAGAAGGCGAGAGAGCTGTGTAACTGATGTCAACTCTAGTGATGTTCTAGAAGGGTTAGAGAGCTGAGTGACTGATGTACAACTCTAGTGATGCTCTAGAAAGGCTAGAGATCTGAGTGATTGATGTCAACTCTAGTGCTGTTCTAGAAGGGCGAGAGAGCTATGTAACTGATGTCAACTCTAGTGATGTTCTAGAAGGGTTAGAGAGCTGAGTGACTGATGTACAACTCTAGTGATGTTCTAGAAGGGCTAGAGAGCTGAGTAACTGATGTACAACTCTAGTGATGTTCTAGAAGGGTTAGAGAGCTGTGTAACTGATGTCAACTCTAGTGATGTTCTAGAAGGGCTAGAGAGCTGAGTAACTGATGTACAACTCTAGTGATGTTCTAGAAGGGTTAGAGAGCTGTGTAACTGATGTCAACTCTAGTGATGCTCTAGAAGGGCTAGAGAGCTGAGTGACTGATGTCAACTCTAGTGATGCTCTAGAAGGGCTAGAGAGCTGAGTAACTCATGTCAACTCTAGTGATGTTCTAGAAGGGCTAAGGGCTGAGTAACTTATGTCAACTCTAGTGATGTTCTAGAAGGGCTAGAGAGCTGAGCGACTGATGTCAACTCTAGTGATGTTCTAGGAGGGCGAGGGAGCTGAGTAACTGATGTCAACTCTAGTGATGTTCTAGAAGGGCTAGAGATCTGTGTAACTGATGTCAACTCTAGTGATGTTCTAGAAGGGCGTGGGAGCTGAGTAACCGATGACAACTCTAGTGATGTTCTAGAAGGGCGAGGGAGCTGAGGAACTGATGTCAACTCTAGTGATGTTCTAGAAGGGCTAGAGATCTGAGTAAGTGATGTCAACTCTAGTGATGTTCTAGAAGGGTGAGAGAGCTGAGTGACTGATGTCAACTCTAGTGATGTTCTAGAAGGGCTAGAGAGCTGTGTAACTGATGTCAACTCTAGTGATGTTCTAGAAGGGCGAGAGAGCTGTGTAACTGATGTCAACTCTAGTGATGTTCTAGAAGGGTTAGAGAGCTGTGTAACTGATGTCAACTCTAGTGATGTTCTAGAAGGGCGAGAGAGCTGTGTAACTGATGTCAACTCTAGTGATGTTCTAGAAGGGTTAGAGAGCTGAGTGACTGATGTACAACTCTAGTGATGTTCTAGAAGGGCTAGAGAGCTGAGTAACTCATGTCAACTCTAGTGATGTTCTAGAAGGGTTAGAGAGCTGAGTAACTGATGTCAACTTTAATGATGTTCTAGAAGGGCGAGAGAGCTGTGTAACTGATGTCAACTCTAGTGATGTTCTAGAAGGGCTGGAGAGCTGAGTAACTGATGTACAACTCTAGTGATGTTCTAGAAGGGCTTTAGAGAGCTGAATAACTGATGTCAACTCTAATGATGTTCTAGAAGGGTTAGATATCTGTTCTAGATGCGCCATTTGTCAACGGTGGTGTTGGCTGTGAGCGTGAATCGAACTCGGGTGGCCGGGTCAGTAGCACAGAGCGCTAACCGCTGTGCCACCGCTCCCAAGTGTGACACCGCTGAGGCGCTACGAAAGCATCGAAGTCTGCTCCGGCTTTTCTGGTTGACTCGATCCCTCGCGAGATCTCGCACTCACGACTTTGTTGAAGCTGCTTCTCTTCGCTACAACTGGTTTCATTTCCCCACTGCTCTCTCTCTCTCTCTCGATAAACTAAAATATTAAACCTACATTTTTATTTAGCTTGATAAGGACCACTGAGCCATGTAGCTTATTTTTTAGCACCGACCTGGCCATCACAAGTGAGAGCTCGACGAAATTGCTTATCATCATCATCGTGTGGAAATTTATAGAAGCCAAGTCCTCTAAACGCGTGGTGACGTTGATTCTAAATGCGGAGGGAAAAACCGGAGGACCCGGAGAAAAATCCAAGCGAACACGGGGAGAGAGACACGCAGATTACAAATATACAGCAGCAGTCGTCAGGGTTGGGCTGGAACCCACGACCTCCTGTAGACCAGGCGAGGTAGTTAACATCTCCTAGCCACCGTGATGATGATGAGAAAGAGAGAGACACGCAAACTCCAAATATACAGCAGTAGGCGTACAGGGTCGGGCTGGAACCCACGACCTCCTGTATACCAGGCGAGGTAATTAACATCTCCTAGCCACCGTGATGATGAGAGAGAGAGACGCGCAAACTCCAAATATACAGCAGCACGCGTCAGGGTCGGGCTGGAACCACGACCTCCTGTAGACCAGGCGAGGTAGTCAACATCTCCTAGTCACCGTGATGATGATGAGAGAGAGAGAGACACGCAAACTCCAAATATACAGCAGCAGGCATCGTCAGGGTCGGGATCGAACCCACGACCTCCTGTAGACCAGGCGAGTGGTTAACATCTCCTAGCCACCGTGATGATGATGAGAGAGAGGCACGCAAACTCCAAATACACAGCAGCAGGCTTCGTCAGGGTCGGGATCGAACCCACGACCTCCTGTAGACCAGGCGAGGTAGTTAACATCTCCTAGCCACCGTGATGATGATGATGAGAGAGAGGCACGCAAACTCCAAATACACAGCAGCAGGCTTCGTCAGGGTCGGGATCGAACCCACGACCTCCTGTAGACCAGGCGAGGTAGTTAACATCTCCTAGCCACCGTAGCGCACCACGTGGAAAGGACCTTCGCTCAGCAGTGGATAATAGTTCATGGCTAATGAAGCTGATGGTGATTTAATTTAGAGGGTCAAGTTGTTGTTGTTGTGGCGCTACCCAAGTTCGATTCCGGAGCGGGTCAATATCAGTCGTGGGCGATATCTGAACAGGGCCCTGGGGCTTCCGCTAGGTTGACTCAGCCTTAAAAAACGAGTCGTAGCAATCGTCCCCATTTCCTCGCCTCCTCTTCTCCTTGACCATCGTGGTGAAGTATGGCCGGGCAACCCCGATGACCAACACTGCGAGAGGGGGGGGGCGGGGAAGTGCTTCATCCAGCAGTGGAGTTACCAGGGCGGTGACATCATTCCCCGCGCGGAACTTGAAGAACGCGGCTTGTTAAGGGACCTGGACCCCGATGGTCTTCGCTGCGTCCTTTGAGCAGCCGTTGGCTGTTCACGGGCACTGTCCATCACCGTCCACCCGGCTTGCTCGACCATCGCCACCGGACAGGGTAGAGGCGCGGACCTGCAACTGCTCGCTCACTCCACTGCTGGCACGGGGAAAGGGGGCCGTGTCCCCCTCCCTCACTCGCTCCCCCAACTAGAGGCCGCTAACAGCGGGCCCCTCTATGAGAGGCTGCTAGAGACAAACGCTCCAACGCTGTTTGGCCGGACGCCTTTGCGAGCGGGGGAAGTTACCCACGCGTTACCCCCCAGCACACGGCACCGGCGTGCGGTCGGTCGGGAGAGGTCTGGCTGCGGTTGAACTCATTGCTGCTGCTGCTGATGCTGCTGCTGTTGGGTGGACAGAGACGAGGGGGTGGGGAGGGTGGATGTGGAGACGGAATAGAACAGGCGACCTCTGGACCAGTGCCAGATGATCCCAGTAGCAAAAGTAGCTACATGTGTAGCGGCTACTACATAGCCGCTACATATGTAGTGGCTATGTTGTAGCCACTACATATGGCTCCGCACTTCTCAAGGGCCCACGCTAAACGCTTTCAAGCCATCAATTCCAGTTCAGTGATTCTGCACTTGCTCTATTACTGTAGTACTAGACCGCCTTCGACTTTTACGAACGACTGCGTGTTTAAGGTTAGTGATTTGTCGTATTATTTGGCTGTATAGCAAATTTAAAAAATACAATTACTTTACTATGTAAGTTAAAAGAATTGTGTTTAGACATTTACGTGTTTTTTTTTAATGCAGGGCCCCTTTATAACATACTAGCGGTAAGTACCCGGTGTTGCCCGGGCGAAAAAGACAGACACACAGACATTGACCCACACACACAAAGACATCGACTTACACACACGCACATATGGACTCTCACACACAGACATCGACTTTAGATACACGCAAATGGAGTTACACACAAATCCATGTACACACATACAGCGACTCACACACACACATACGTAGACTCTCACACACACATTGACCTAAGCACACATGGACTCACACACACATACTAAGAGACACACACATGGACTTACACACATGGACCCACGCACACACATCGACTTACACACACATGGATGGACTCACACACATACATAGACTCACACATTGGCCTACACACACATACACATATGGACTCACACACACAGACATGGACTTTAGATACACACACACGGAGTTACACACAAATATGGACTTACACACACATTTGGACTAACACAACACACATATTGACTCACACACAAGATCCCCCGTATAGCCTTAACAGACTGTAGGGCAAGTGCTGTTAGCGAGCACCTATGAAGGCCGGAACGTACACGAGGGGGTGGGTGGCCAGCACCACGCCCGACCGCCTTTGTCTCCCTAGTGGCAATGTTTACATACCGCACCAGGTACTCATTTGAGGCTGAGTCGACCTAGGGGAGGCCCGGGACCGGTTCAGATAATCGTCACTGGTGTTGGCCGTGAGCGGGAATCGAACTCGTGTCGCCGGGTTCATAGCGCAGCGCGCTAACCGCAGCGCGCTAACCGCTACACTACCGCTCCCCACACACATACACAGACGTACACACACACACATCGACTGACACACAGACACACACACAGTGACTTACACACTCACATGGAGCCATGCACACACATCGACTAACACACACTCACATCGACTAACACACACAGTGACTGACACACACACTTGGACTTACACACACACATCGACGTACACACACAGACATCTGGCATTGCCCGGGCAAAAAAACACAGACACACATCGACTTACACACACACATGGACCTAAACGCACACACATATGGACTCAAACACACACACATCGACTTACACAGAAATCCCCGATGATGCCACAGCTAGAGCGATTCTCTCTCTCTCTGGCGAGCCTTAGCGAGGATCAGTTTGAAACACAAAGGTCTTCAGTACTGGCAGGTGCATCAAGGAAAACAAGTATAACCCGTAAAAACAAAGTTTTTCACTATAAATCCTTTATATGCGTGGCAGCGAACTTAATATAAAGGATTAAAACATATATTCGCCTGTGGAGGACGCGGGGATCGATCCCGCGACCTTTGGCATGGAAGCGAGGCGCTACCAACTGCGCTACTCCCCACGGCCTGTGGAGGGGTTACGCTCTGGGCTCTTACACTGTGACGTTCAACCAAAGCCAAGAATGAGTTCTATTTGAATATAGGTAAAATAAATTTTTTTGCCTAAAAAGTGTAAAATTTTGGGAATTTTTTTTCACGAACATTAATTGTCTGGCACAACGAGTCTGTGTGGAAAATGTCAGCTCGATTGGATCACGGAAGTGGGTTTAAAAACGACCGAAAGATTTGCACGGTCGTAAGCAAGCAAGCAAGCACGCAAGCATGCGAACTTATATAAAGGATTTAAAAAAGACTCGATTTTTGTAGTCTCAATGTCTTCCAAGATTTTCGTGTAGGCTTCTATTTGTGCGTCCATCAGCTTTGGTGAATTTTCCTAAATACATTTAAGAAGCTGTAAAGCATAATGGCATATTTGACGTGGGATCTCTTGAGCAAGGGCATGCAGGTTGTCCCTGTAGGGTGTTGGTAGTCCCATAGACGTGAGGTATTTACCACCAATGGAGGATGAGGGCCTGTTTGAAGATGACATCAGAAAAGTTGAAGTCGAGGTTTGTATTTTCTCATTGAGTTCCGTGGAGGATGTCCTCACTCACGCCCTCTTTGTATTCTTGCCAGAGTCCCATGGGGTTAGATGGGCTGCAAACTTGAAGATTTATGCAGAAGAGCAACGTCAGTTGGAAAGGAGACTGACCAACAGAAGCTTCTGTCATAGCTTCATGAAGATGGTGATCATGCGTAAAGAATTGCACGAAGATTGCAAGCTTCCCTGTATGTTTGACAGACAACTCCTTCCACTGTTCAGAGGTCTTGGAAAGATGTGTGCCCTTTGGCAACACGGAGAAGCATTGGAGAAAGTAGGACTGCCGATTGTTGGGATGAACTGTGTAGACTCGTCCTAAGGCATCAGATTCTCCGTCAGCAGCACATCGCTTGCATTTGTTTTAGCAGTCCGTGTATAGTAGGAGAGAACTTCATGGTAAAGCAGTTTGGCAGCAAATGGGTCACTTGGGCACAAAACAAAGAACGCCACAAGGGTGGTATCTTGTGGAGCCAGGGCCTGTTGTTGGGCATTACCTTTGGTGATGTAGATGCGTTGACCTTTCTGGAGGTGAAGTGCCAAATTGACGACTGGGGGGGGGGGGGCGGTCATGGATGGGGAAGCCAAAAATTCAGCAAATAGCCTCATTGTTGCTGATGTGTGTCCCTTGGAAAAAAAAGTTTGAGCTCATGCACACTTTGCCCATCTGTTTTGTAAGGCAAAGACAGCCATGTCAGAGCCTTTGTTGATGTAAACATATTTGATGGCTTTTTTAGAATAGCAGAATTCCACATTAAAGTGGGAGCCTGGAAGATCTTGCACAGAAGAGGGCAGTAGGGAACGGTCCACCGGTTGTGAACCTTAATTAGCGAGTTAGTGGCAGTTCTGAGCGTTGGTTGAAATCCACCATGCTCAGTATTTCTGTGACGATTTAGAGGAGAGCCATCATGGGCCGACTGAGTGTCTTTCAAGTAGTTCCGTGGATACCTCTAGGTATACCTGTGGTCTTGCGTTCATGGCGCATTTGGATAGAACTGGCCACATGGGCCATGGACCAATTTGTTGCAGGCCACACAAAACAAATGGGCAGGTCTTGATGGGGGTGAGATAACTCAGCACTTATAAATGTGTCAATGTGACTTGCATGGATTGTTTCCCTCATCCATAGCGAAATGTGAGCATGAGGAAGAAGACGACGTTTTTTGCCACCCAATGGTTGTGCAAGCTACTGCTTGTCTATCCAAAGACGCCGCCTTCGTTGGTCGTAATCAGCATCATGAGGTCATCAACTTTGAGTTCTAAGACCCTCGCTAAGATGTCATGTCTGTCTGGTGGCTTTTGGTTTGGATAAGCGTAAACCTAGATCTCCGCCACATATATAACCTTGATAATTGTTTTTTTACCCTTCCATCTGGCAACAAAACTGACACCTTTTTACGAGGAGTCATGTTTGCATAGACCGCAATACCTGCAGTCATAATACAAACAAAAGACATAACTCTGATAATGTATGCACTGTCCTTGAAGTTGATTGGTTCACACCCGAGACAGCTTTCCTTAGAGCCTAGTCTCACATGGGTTGGACCAGATGACGCCAAAAGGCGCACAACTCAAAGACAATGCACCATCAGAGTATGAAAGCTCGATAAGCATTACCTGGAAAATAAAAATATGATAATTATCATATTTTTACTGGCAAATGAGGTTCCCATGGTATATATAACCTCTTGTTGTAACAGCTCTCTCACTGGTTCAGCAGTTCTACGGCTGGATGATGTTTTCCGCCTCAGGACGACCGCTTGTGTTGCGATCGAAACGTCGTGATGTATATTGTTTAATTGTATTTTTTACCTACGTGACTTTACCGAAAGAACCAAAGAGTAAGTGAAGGTGATGAAGAGATGGGGCGTGGCATATTGACTGATGCACGTCATGGCATTCTGAGCCTTCTCATGCATGTATCTTGGTGGAGCTGTGAAGGATGAAGGCAAAATAACTAATCAGCCCACATTGTGACCGTTTGCATCTCCTTCAGCATTGATGGCGTCCCAGAGATGAGCGTACTGTCCACACGCAGGCGGTTTTGATTCAGTTGAATGTAAAGAAGGCGCTCACTCTCAATGTTGGCATACTCATCGACAACATATTGGTGAAAGAAGTTGGCGCACCATAATGTGGTTTCCTCCTCTGTCCATGATCACGAAGGAGGAGACAGTTTTGTGAGGATGGCTTTGTCCTGCAGCTTGGTAATTGGAGGAATCTTGATGCTGAACCCATCTTGGCCTTGCGACAGGAAAATGTTATTGTAGGGCATCGTAGGCTCTGTTAGTGTCAGAAATCGTGCGACGGTGTTTTCTTGGTATGGAAGAACAATGTCTCTCTCTGACAATGTTCCTCACCCACCGTTAGAAAGCACGGTCAACAATATTTGGGGCATTGAACCTCCCTGCGTGCTCCACACTTTGGTAGAAAGTAAAAGGTGTGGTATGGCAACATTTAAATGGGTGATGTTCCCACGAATGTGTCGAGAAATTCCGACGGACGTACTCGGAGACGGAGGTAAGTTAAGGGCTTCCGCCGGGTTTATTAAAGCGTTACAATATTACACACAGCAGGGTACACAACTCCCAGGGGCTAGGGGTCCTACTCTGAGTCCAGGTCCCTGCCGGCTAGCTCCGGTCTCTCTCTCTCGTGTCGGATCGTGGACTTTGCCGACTCCACCGAGCGGAGAGAGAAGCACCTCTACGGCTACCACAGGCTTCTCCCAGACTCCTATTCGATCCCTCTCTCTACCCTGGTTCCCTCTTCACCCTGCTTACTCTACCCGTTCCCACAGTGACCCCGCTTACGTCACGGGTATCCCTTAAGTATCCTAGGAGACGTGACGTCATCGCACTGAACGGCACACCTGACGTCACGTCCCCATTTTACTCCTCTACAAATGTACCAAAACGATAGACGAAATGCAATGGGCTGACGCTAAGAAAGTCCACCGTATCTAGCAGTATAACATATTAATCAGCATCGCAGTACTACGCATCAGTAAATAGCGGGACGTGAGCAATCGAAACAATAGAAATGCATTGAAGAAATGAGCTGAAATAAGTGTACATTAAAGAGCAGCAGTAGGTACCGTTAAGTTGAGAAGCAGGCTACAGTCTAGATTATAGACTGCCAGCAGAGCCGGCCCAGCCACTTGCAATTGCAAAGGGCCCCGTGGCCAGCAGAGGGCCCCTAGAGTCACTGCTAGCTAGTGGGTGAAAAACATCATACATCAAAGGGGCCTCCAACCAAATTTTGCTTAGGGCCCCAAAGGTCTAGGGCCGGTTCTGACTGCAGTATGCCGACTCAATGACATAAGCATTGCTACAGTCGACATAAAAAGCTGGCAATACGGGCAGCAGCTGAAAAAGCAGGACACAGTCGACATGAAAGGCTGGCAGTACAGTGAGTGAGGCAAAGAAGCAGGCAACAGATTATAGACTGGCATACACTCATAATGGCCAAAATCTAAGTTAGCAGTGTAGATTATAGAGTGGCATTGCACTGACGTTAATTAATGAGCAGGCAGCAGGTCACAGCACAGACTGGCAGTACACCGTCGCAGCGTCATTAAAGCACAGCTAAAAAAGAAAATATTTAGAAACCTAATAATGAAAATTTAGTTTTCTGCACACAAACATTATTATTGTAATATCTGCCAACTTATTTGTTTCATACTAGTAAACAATGAAACTGAATTCTTATCTGCACACAAATATTATTATTGTAATATTTGCCAACTTAATTTATCATAATAGTAAACAATAAACCTGAGGTCTTAGCGAAATATTCAATACAATTGTACTTTACATTGCCGTGGTGAGGCCTAGTCCCGTGCAGAGCCCGCGGCCTCGCCTAGATTACCCAGCCGGAGGAGGTGACACATTGCCAGGCTGGGGGCTGGGCCGTTACCCCTCCCTCACCATCCCCTCGCCCGAGCTACAATAATACTATCTAAGCGTTATAATATTAGTATCTACCGACCCTATAGTAGTAAGTGCACACATTGGGGTGGCGGGGGGAGAAAAGAGTAATACATTTGATCACTTCATATTAAATTAAAATACAAAGATAAAAAGGTACAGTATTTTGTATTAATCATCTTTATATTAATTTTTTGGGGTTTTTGGAACGAATCATCTGAGTTTCCATTATTTCTTATGGGGAAATTCGCTTTGATATACGAGTGCTTTGGATTACGAGCGCGTTTCCGGAACGAATAATGCTCGCAATCCAAGGTTTCACTGTATAGGTAAGAAGATGCTGGATGTTGGCTATCAACAACAAGGCAACTCCTATGACTAATTGGAAATGGGACGCAAGCGTAGGATTGATCACCCTGTCGCTGGCCGCCTTTGGGGAGGGTGTATAGTATGAAAGGCCGAAACACCCTAGGAACCAAAGGTTCACTACTGACGATGCGCTCCCCAAATTTCACCAGGCTCATTGTTCATGAACTCTTGGAAGTGCTTGCACAAAGGATAGTAACATCTCATCCTGTGTTCTTGGAATCTGAATCAGAACCCGCACTCCTTAATCCGGCACTGAGTGGGCCTTCTTACCTGGTCAAAAAAAAAAAATTCTGAGTCAAGTTCTGAGCGCTGTGCGTTAACCATTGCGCCACCGCTCCCCACCCCACTGCACTCACGCAGCTAAATACCTTCCCACACTCGTCACTAATCGCTTGCAAGTTGAAGTCATCATCATCATCATCGCAGTTGTTGTTATTGTTAAGCTGCTTGGATGGAGGGGGTGGTTTAATGACGATTGCTGTAAAGTATTCCCAACTCTCAATGACTGCTGCTACTGTTACTGCTGCTGCTGTTACTGCTACTGCTGCTGCTACTGCTGCTGTTACTGCTACTCCTGCTGTTGCAACTAATACTGCTGCTGCTACTTCTGCTGCAACTACTACTGCACTCCTGATACTACTGTTACTGCTACTCCTGCTACTGCTGTTGCTGTTACTCCTGCTGCTGCAACTACTGTTGCTGCTACTGCTGCTGCAGGCTGAGTTGAAGCTGCAAGCCGAGGTGGACACGCGCTCCCCAAGACGCAGTCACGATGATCGGTAAGATGACGTACACACACACACGTGTACACACATACACACACACGTACACACACACACGTGTACACACATACACACACACACAAGTACACACACATACACGTGTACACACATACACGTGTACACACACATACACACACATACACGTGTACACACACACATATACACACACACATACACACACACGTACACACACACGTGTACACACACACATGTACACACATACACGTGTACACACACACACAAGTACACACACACGTGTACACACACACACGTGTACACACATACACGTACACACGCGTACACACACACGCGTACACACACACACGGGTACACACACGTGTACCCACATACACGTACATACACACACACCTACACACACACACACCTACACACACACACATAGACACACACATAGACACACACACACAGACACACACAAAGACACACACCTACACGCTTGCACGCATCCAGAACTGGTTTAAATCATCGATAACATCAGCTCCAGGTCGTACCGCTCGCAAAGCCAAAGGTGCCCCGTGTAGCCTGCACGGGCCTGCTGGGGCAAGTGCTGTTAGCGAGCACCTATTAAGGTGGATCGGCACGCCCTGTGAACGAGGTGGCGGTGTTACAACAAGCCTGCCCGCCTTTGTCTCCCTTCCGATAGTGTCCACAAGTGTGCTCGGCAATTATTTGAGGTTTAGTCAACTCTGAGGAGTTGTCAACCACTATACACTACACTATACACTACTATACACCAGAGTGTGGACTCGAGTCATGTGACTTGGACTCGAGTCAGACTCGAGTCATGAATTTGATGACTTCAGACTCGACTTGGACTTGCATAACAATGACTTTGTCCCACCTCTGCTATACACTATACACTACACTATACACTACACTATACACTACACTATACACTATACTACTATACACTACTATACACTACACTATACACTACACTACACTACACACTACACTACTATACACTACTATACACTACACTATACACTACACTACTATACAATACACTACTACACTACTATACACTACACTACTATACTCTACACTATACACTACACCACTATACACTACACTACTATACACTATGCACTACACTACTATACACTACACTACTATACAACACTATACACTACAATACACTACACTACTATACACTATAATATACTCTACTCGACACTATACACTATACTACTATACACTACACTACTATACACTACACTATACACTACACTACTATACACTACTATACACTACACTAAACACTACACACTACACTATACACTACACTACTATACACTACTATACACTACACACTACACTATACACTACACTACTATATACTACGCTACTATACACTACTAAACACTACACTATACACTACACTACTATACACTACTATACACTACGCTACTATACACTACACTACTAAACACTACACTATACACTACACTATACACTACACTACACACTACTTACACTACACTACATACACTACACTATACACTACACTACACACTACACTACATACTACACTACACACTACACTACTGTGATGTGGCCACTACCACTTGAACCACGTTGGCGCTACAAGGCTACAAGATGAAAGTGGAAAGCAACAAATGACGGAGTATTCTAGCGGACTCACCTCCTACCGGTGGGATATCTGCGCCATGGGTCGTGACGAAGATGACGACGATGATGACGATGATGATCACGATGATGACGATGATGATCACGATGACGACGATGATCACGGACGATGATGACGATGATGATGAAGATGATGATGATCACGATGATGACGATGATGATCACGATGATGATGATCACGATGATGACGACGATGATCACGACGATGAGGATGATGATCACGATGATGACGATGAGATCACGATGATGACGATGATCACGAAGATGACGACGATGATGACGACGATGATGACGATGATGATCACGATGACGACGATGATCACGATGACGACGATGATCACGATGATGACGACGATGACGACGATGATGACGATGATCACGATGATGACGATGATGATCACGATGATGACGACGATGACGATGATGACGACGATGATCACGATGATGACGACGATGATCACGATGATCACGATGACGACGATGATCACGATGACGATGATGATCACGATGACGATGATGATCACGATGATGACGACGATGATGACGACGATGACGATGATCACGATGACGACGATGATCACGATGATGACGATGATGATCACGACGATGACGATGATGATGATCACGATGACGACGATGATGACGACGATGACGATGATCACGATGACGACGATGATCACGATGATGACGACGATGATGAGCACGATGACGATGATGATGATGACGATGATGATGATCACGACGATGACGACGATGATCACGACGATGATGATGATCACGATGATGACGACGACAGAGGCAGTCGTAGCTGCTACTACATANCTACTACTACTACAAATGTAGTAGTACTACTACAAATGTAGTAGTAGCTACTACTACATATGTAGTAGTAGCTACTACTACTACATATTACTAATATGTAGTAGTAGCTACTACTACTTGACTGTGCGAGTAAAAAATATTTGTGAGTGTTTTTTTTTATTTAGGGCACCTTTATAACAAATTTTACAGGTACCTTAATCCGGTACGTGTGTATGTGTGTGTGTACGTGTGTGTACGCGTGTGTGTGTGTGTGTACGTGTGTGTGTACATGTGTGTGTACGTGTGTATGTGTGTACGCGTGTGTGTACATGTGTGTGTACGTGTGTGTGTACGTGTGTGTGCGTGTGTGTGTGTACGCGTGTGTGTGTGTGTACGTGTGCATGTGTGTGTGTACACGTGTGTGTGTACGCGCGTACGTGTGTGTGTGTGTGTGTGTGTGTGTGTGTGTACGTGTGCGTGTGTGTACACGTGTGTGTGTACTGTGTGTATGTGTGTGTGTACGTGTGTGTATGTGTACATGTGTGTGTACGTGTGTATGTGTGTGTGTACGTGTGTGTGTGTACGTGTGTGTGTACATGTGTGTGTACGTGTGTGTGTACGTGTGTGTGCGCGTGTGTGTATGTGTGTGTGTGTACTGTTGTGACGTGGTACACGTTTTGTGTGTGTACGCGTGTGTGTACACGTGTGTGTGTGTGTGTGGTGTGTGTACGGTGTGTGTGTACACGTGGTGTGTGTACGCGTTGTGTATGTACTGGTACGTGTGTGTGTGTACGTGTGTGTACAGTGTGTGTGTGTGTGTGTGTGTACACGTGTGTGTGTGTACGTGTGTGTACATGTGGTACACGTGGACGTGTGTGTGTGTACGTGTGTGTGTACGTGTGTGTGTGTACGTGTGTGTGTGTGCGTGTGTGTGTGGTGTGGTACGTGTGTGTGTGTGTACACGTGTGTGTGTATGTGTGTGTGTATGTGTGTGTGTGTTACGTGTGTGTGTGTGTCACGTGTGNGTCNTGTGTGTGTGTAGTGTGTGGTGTACACGTGTGGTGTACNTGTACGTGTGTGTACACGTGTGCGTGTGTATGTGTGTACACGTGTGTGTGTGTACACGTGTGTGTGTGTGTACGTGTGTGTGTGTGTGACGTGTGTGTGTACANTGTGTGTGTGTACGGTGTGTGTACATGTGTGTGTTGTGCGTGTGTGTGTACANGTGTGTGTGACGGTTGTGTACACGTGTGTGTACGTGGTGTATGTGTCATGTGTGTGTACGTGTGTATGTGTATGTGTACCGGTGGTACACGTGTCAGTGTGTGGTACACGTGTGTGTGTACGACGTGTGTGTGTACGTGTGTGTGCGTGTGTGTGTACATCGGTGTGTGTGTGTGTGTACACGTGTGTGTGTGGTGTACACNTGTGTGTGTACGTGTGTGTGTGGTNCGTGTGTGTGTGTACGTGTGTGTACGTGTGTGTGTGTACACGTGTGTGTGTGTACGTGTGTACGTGTGTGTGTGTACGTGTGCACGTGTGTGTACGTGTGTGTATGTGTACATGTGTGTGTGTACGTGTGTATGTGTACGTGTGTACACCTCTGAGGTGTGGACTCGAGTCATGTGACTTGGACTCGATTCCCGTCAGACTCGAGTCATGAATTTGATGACTTCAGACTCGACTTGGACTTGCAACAATGACTTTGTNCCACCTCTGGTACACGGTGTGTGTGTGTGTACACGTGTGTGTGTACACATGTGTGTGTACACGTGTGTGTGTATACGTGTGTGTGTACGTGTGTGTGTGTGTACACGTGTGTGTNTACACGTGTGTGTACACGTGTGTGTGCGCCACAGAATCTCCGTGTCCAGACACCGACGACCACTACTGCTTCCACGGGATCTGCTTCATCATGGAGAACCGCAGGTTCTGCAGGCGAGTGAGGGTCTCCGATTTACGTGGACCCACTTTCACGACGTTTACATTACGTCATCGTTACGCGAACGTCTTCTGACGCCGCTAGGCAATGCATTTGAACGGAGCCGTTTCTCGTTCCACGACTTGGCTTGGATAGATTTAGTTTGGGGTATTCTTGAGTGTGGGTTTTTTTGTGGATTTTCCTTTTGGTTTTCTTGAGTGTTTTTTTGTAGATTTTTTTTTGGTATTCTTGAGTGTTTTTTTGTAGATTTTCTTTTCGTATTCTTGAGTGTGGGGGTTTGTAGATTTTCTTTTTGGTTTTCTTGAGTGGGTTTTTTGTGGATTTTCTTTTGGTTTTCTTGAGTGTTTTTTTGTAGATTTTTTTTTGGTTTTCTTGAGTGTNGGGGGGGTTTGTAGATTTTCTTTTTGGTTTTCTTGAGTGTGGGGGGTTTTTGTGGATTTTCTTTTGGTTTTCTTGAGTGTTTTTTTGTAGATTTTTTTTTGGTTTTCTTGAGTGTGGGGGGGTTTGTAGATTTTTTTTTGGTTTTCTTGAGTGGGTTTTGTGGATTTTCTTTTGGTATTCTTGAGTGGAGGGGTTTTTTGTGGATTTTCTTTTTGGTATTCTTGAGTGTGGGGTTTTTTTTGTGGATTTTCTTTTTGGTATTCTTGATTGTGTTTTTATGGATTTTCTTTTTGGTATTCTTGAGTGTGGGGGGTTTTGTAGATTTTCTTATTGGTATTCTTGAGTNGGGTTTTTGTGGATTTTCTTTTTGGTATTCTTGAGTGTTTTTTTTTAGATTTTCTTTTTGGTATTCTTGAGTGTGGTTTTGTAGATTTTCTTATTGGTGTTCTTGAGTGTGGTTTTGCGATTTTCTTTTTGGTTTTCTTGAGTGGGTTTTTGTGGATTTTCTTTTTGGTTTTCTTGAGTGGGTTTTTGTGGATTTTCTTTTTGGTATTCTTGAGTGTTTTTTTGTGGATTTTCTTTTTGGTATTCTTGATTGTGTTTTTATGGATTTTCTTTTTGGTATTCTTGAGTGTGGTTTTGTAGATTTTCTTTTGGTATTCTTGAGTNGGGTTTATGTGGATTTTCTTTTTGGTATTCTTGAGTGTTTTTTTTATTTTCTTTTTGGTATTCTTGAGTGTGGTTTTGTAGATTTTCTTTTGGTGTTCTTGAGTGTGGTTTTGCGTATTTTCTTTTTGGTTTCTTGAGTGGGTTTTTGTGGATTTTCTTTTTGGTTTTCTTGAGTGGGTTTTTGTGTATTTTCTTTTTGGTTTCTTGAGTGGTTTTTTGTGGATTTTCTTTTTGGTTTTCTTGAGTGGGTTTTTGTGTATTTTCTTTTTGGTTTCTTGAGTGGGGGTTTTTGTGTATTTTCTTTTTGGTTTTCTTGAGTGGGGGTTTTTGTGTATTTTCTTTTTGGTTTCTTGAGTGTTTTTTTGATTTTCTTTTTGCTGTTCTTGAGGGGGTTTTTGTGGATTTTCTTTTTGGTTTTCTTGAGTGGTTTTTTGTGGATTTTCTTTTGGTTTTCTTGAGTGGGTTTTTGTGGATTTTCTTTTTGGTATTCTTGAGTNGGGGTTTTGTGGATTTTCTTTTTGGTATTCTTGAGTGTTTTTTTGATTTTCTTTTTGGTATTCTTGAGTGGGTTTTTGTGGATTTTCTTTTGGTTTTCTTGAGTGTTTTTTTTTCTGGATTTTCGCCTCGTTTATTGATTGCTGGTAACGGTGTCAATCCGACATGGGATGTCAGAAACCTCGGGCGTTCAGTTTGAACAGACATTGTCCGTTGAGGCACATTTATCGATCGACACATCCCCCCAATATTCAAATATGCTGAAACTGCCCCCAGCCCCCAATACATTGCAAAAAAAAATAGCGATGCTATGTAAATAAAAACAACAATTTGCTAAACCTTGGCCACAATATCTGGACTTGTCTTCATATAAATCAACGCGTAGATGTATGTTCATATGATTGTGGTTATGGTTGTACTTTATTAATCCCTAATGTCTGCCATTACATACAATGAATCAATAAATGGTAAGTGAAAACACAGCAATGTAATACAATACACTATTAGACATTATTGTAAAAAATACATAAAAAGTCCATCCCATGTGTTAGTGAATTTTTGTTAATATTTCAAGGCAGGAAATAAGTTTTCAAACTTAGATATTTTTTTCTGGTTGGGACCCCCAGACCCCTGTAAATTTCCCCCCCCCCTAATATTGACTCCACGGCTACGGCCTTGGCTGACACGTGTAATGAGACCGGGTAAGTGGTAACCCAATCACGTCCCCCCGCTAGGAACCTTTCATTCGGCTCAGCGCCTCCTCCTCCAATGGGAGAGCTGTGAGCCTCTGCGACAACTGCGTCTGCTGCTCCCTCTTGCGGGGCTATCGCAAGCCCTGAGCATCCTAACCACGTGCACCGTGGGAACTTTACACCAGCCCTCTTATCTCTCTCTCTCTCTCTAGCTCTCTTCATTGGCTACCGGTCATATTCCGAGTGGCATTTAAGACACTGCGATGTTGATTCGAAGCTTTCGTGACTGCAGGAATCCATACTCTTTGGTTCTTTCGGTAAAAGTCACGTGGGTAGAAAATTAAATAACTCACGACGTTTCGGGCGCAACACAAGCGTCTGTCATCAGGGGGGAAAGCATGGTCCGCTGCTGAGGCAGTGGACTGTTTTAAGACACTGCTATTAACCTATTAGGCTTTAAAAGGGCTCACCACCCCACTTACTTGCAGGAACTGATACATTAATATATTCCATCAAGGTCCTTGAGAACTGCTGATCTACAACCGCTCAGCACTCTGTTGGCGACCGGACTTTTGTTGGCGTGGCACCCACAGGCGATGACCACTGTTTCATTGCTTTCATGGCTTTATTTTGGTGATTTTCGAAAAGTTTTTGGTTTGGCCATGTTTGTTTGTTGTCGTACGGAGTTAAACTGATGACCTTAATCTAAGTTGTCTGTGGTTGTTGTTGTTTGACTTGCATCCCACTGGGATTTGTGCACACAGCGTTGGTGTACGGTGCTTTTCTTGTATTTTCTGTTTGCACTCAGTCACTATAAGATGTTTTCTTGTTCACGTTTTTGTTTTTTTGTTTGTTGCGGTTGCACCCGATTCAAGAGCCGAATGGCTGACGGGGCTATACCTAATCAATGAACTTGAACTTGATGTAACGGAGTCGGTAGCTATATTTATATTTAAGAAGTCTGCTTTAAAAAAACCCATCATCTTAAAGTGACCTTGCCTCTTCAGTTTAGTCAGTTGCCCGCTGGTTCTGTTTTTTGTTTCCTGCTTTTCATGGATTGCCACAGTGGAATCTGAGGATGGAATGCGCACTGATATATTCGAATGATTATTTGTTGATATTATTTTCTATAACGTGGCGTTCATCAAAAACGCAACTACTACCACGCCGGACTGTTAACTACGTATAAAGTACAAACGCTCATATTCTTGGTTCTTTCGGTAAAGTCACGTTAGAAGGGAAATAATACAATAATAAAATTAAAACATAATAAAAAAATAACGAAAATAAAATTCTCACGATGTTTCGGCCACAACGCAAGCAGCCGCCCTCAGGTGAAGAAACCGAGCTTGTGACTTTACCGAAAGAACCAAGAATGTGAATTCCCTGCAGTCACGAAAGCTTTCAGTCGAAATACAAACGCTCAGCTGCGAGTTCAGAGCGGAATCGCTGCGATACTGACGACTCGGCGGGCAGCCGAGGGCACGTGCCTCATCTCCGCAGCGGACGGTGACTAATGTAACAACATTCTGTGTCTTCTTGGTTCTTTCGGTGAAGTCACGTAGAATGGAAATAATAAAAAAATAAAATAAAACATAATAAAATTATATAATATTAATTATGTTTTATTTTTTTCTTTCGGTAAAGTCACGTAGAAGGGAAATAATAAAATAATAAAAATAAAACATACAATTATATATTTAATTATGTTTTATTTTTTTCTTTCGGTAAAGTCACGTAGAAGGGAAATAAAATAATAAAAATAAAACATAATAAAATAATATAATATTTAATTATGTTTTATTTTTTTCTTTCGGTAAAGTCACGTAGAAGGGAAATAATAAAATAAATAAAATAAAATATAATAAAATATTATATTATTTCATTTTATTATGTTTGATTAAAACATAATAAAATATTATGTTTTATTTTATTATGTGTTATTTTTATTATTTTATTATTTCCATTCTACGTGACTTTACCGAAAGAACCAAGAAGATGAATCAGTCACGAAAGCTTCAATCGAAACATTCTGTGTGCCACCACCCAGTGTCGGTGGTCTGTAGGCACAAAGGGCCGTCCATAAATGACGTCACGCACCNGGGGGGGGGGGGGTCAGACATTCGTGACGATGTGTGACGAGGGGGGGGGGGGTTGAGAAATGTGACGTCACGTAAAAACGCGCAACTTTAAATACATATAGACAACACGTTCTACTTAATTAAATAGACTTTTTTAATAAATGTTTTCTCCTACAACATGAGTGCAGCGCCACACTAAACACGCACTACAATGACAATAGTTTAAAGCGATTTGAAGCATGTTTTATTTTAAAAATGGAAATATGGTTGGGGGGGGCAGAGCTTTGTGACGTCTTATTTGAGGGAGGGGGGGCCTGACTTTTTGTGACGCCGTGTGACGAGTGGGGGGGGGGGGTAAAAAATCGTCCAAAATCGCGTGACGTCATTTATGGACGGCCCAATGCGCGAGTCCAGATCTCGCGCAGAGCAGGGGTTTTACGAAATGTAAAAAAGAAATCGGAACGCATTTAAATGCAGATTGTGTGTGCGTTTCACAATTGAACATGTTTCACACCTGTTGGCAGTGTGGTTTTCGACATCAAAAAAACTCGAGTTACTTTTGTTAGAGCTACCTATTGGGTGCCACGGTGGCTAGGAGATGTTAACTACCTCGCCTGGTATACAGGAGGTCGTGGGTTCGANTCGACTGACGCCTGCTGTATATTTGGAGTTTGCATGGTGGCGAGATGTTAACTACCTCGCCTGGTTTACAGGAGGTCGTGGGTTCGATCCCCACCCTGACGNCTGCTTATATTTGGAGTTTACATTGCGGCTAGGAGATGTTAACTACCTCGCCTGGTACGCAGGAGATCATGGTTCGATCCGATCCTGATACCCGCTGTATATGTGAAGTTTGCGTGTCTCTCTCTCTCCCCGTGCTCGCGTGGATATTTCTCCGGGTCCTCCGGTTTTCCCCTCCACATTTAGATTCGACATCACGCGTTTAGAGACTTGGCTGCTGTACATCTCCACGTGGCGATGAGATCCCGTAAATCACGTGTGGCCCGGTCGCTTCTGAAAACGAGCTGTCTCGCTCACTGGTCCTTGCCTGGTGAAATAAGTTTAGCACGTGTAGGCTTTCGCGACCAATATTATTCATAATCAACGTTTTTGGGTTAGATCGCGTTATTTATAAATGTGTCGTAACCCTCCACCACCCGACACGGCCAATCAGCAAAAAAGTGTCACGTTGACAAAAGACAAATAGTTCACTGCTTTAGCCCACCGGTGTGTTGAAGCGTGAAACCACAACATTTACAATTGTTGAGTAGGACGACGTTTCGCTGGTAATTGCATCCAGCATCATCGGGCAATTCGCTAGAATGGTGAGGCTCTTAAATAGAGCAGCAGCAGCAGGGTGACGTCATCGTTTAACTCATCAGATGCACCGGTGGGCTAAAGCACTGTCGGGGAGACAGCGTCTTCATTCAGACGCGGTCTCCTCGACAGACCTGGTCTTCACTGAGGACGGCTGCTTGGTTGTGGCCGAAACGTCGTGAGAATTATTTTATTATGTTTTATTTTTTTATTATTTTATTATTTCCTTCTAGTGACTTTACCGAAAGAACCAAGAAGATGAATCCCTGCAGTCACGAAAGAAGCTTTAAATAGAAAAATTATAAACTGATTATGAACTGGTGAAATAACATCGTTTAGTTTATTCTGGCTCTCTGAAATTACCAACAATAATGTAATTAATCATCTTGCGGTCTAAACAAAAGCTAAACCTCTCTCCATGCACCTACGCCTCCCCCCCTGCCCCCCCTGCCCCCCTGCCCCCCTGCCCCCAGGTGCTCGCCGGGCTTCGAGGGCCACCGCTGCCACTTCATGTCGCTGCGTCAGCGTCAGGACGAGCCGGCGGCGCCGCTGGTCCCCGCCGAGCCGCTCCTCGTGCTCGCCCTCATGCTCGTGCTCGTGGCCGCCGCCTCGCTCGCCGCCTGGGCCTGGTGCTGCTACAGGTGGCCATGGCAACGCGTGATGTCACGCACGCGTCACGGCACGTGTCATGTCACGCGTCACGCGCCACATCGCGCTCCGAGTCATGTGACGCGTCACGCACACGTCACGCTCCACATCGCGCTCCGAGTCACGTGACGCTCACGACACGTCACGCGTCACGCCCGAGTCACGTGACACTCATGCACGCGTCACGCACGCGTCACGCCACGTCACGTCACGTCACGCTCACATCATGCCCGAGTCACGTGTCACGTCACGCCCGCGTCACGCCCACGTCACGCCACGTCACGTCACGTGTCACGCACACGTCACGCGTCACGCCCCACGTCACGCGTCACGCACCAGTCACGCACCGAGTCACGTGACACGTCACACGTCACGCCACGCGAGTCACGCGCACACGTCGCCACGTCACCCCATCGTCGTGACGGCACGCCCGCGTCCGCGCCACATCAAGTCCGTGACGCAACGTGACGCCCGGTCGGACATCACGACCAGTATGACGCACAGTCACGACGTCACGGTCAGACCGAGTCAGTACGAACGTCACGCCCCACGTCTCCATCACCCGACACGGACGGTCACGCCTCGCGTGTCACGCGCCCCGTCGTTTACGGCCGCGGCAGAGAGTAACTCCACAAAGTTTACAGTGTTGTATATCTACAACTTTTACAATGTTGTAAACCTCCACCACCGACACGGCGGTAGGGTTGTCACGTGAACAATGCATTAGTTTACTGCTTCACAGAGAGTAGATCTACAACATTTAAATGTTGTAGATCTACAACATTTACAATGCTGTAGATTTACAACATTTACAATGCTGTAGATTTACAACATTTACAATGTAAATCTACAACATTGTAACATTGTAAATGTTGTAGATCTACAACATTTACAATGTTGTATATTTACTCTCCAACACGCCGCGGGCTGAAGGAGGGCTCTGGTAAGCATCTACATCATTAGGGTACGATATTATTATATTTTGGTACTGGCAAAGGAGGTCTAATGATGTAGATGCTCACCCGAGCCCTCGTTACTTTGATAGTGGCTGTCTTTGAGCTGTACGCCTTTTGGCGTCCTCTGCTCGAGCACCAATTGGGTCGAGGCTCAAAAGAAAGCCGTCCCTCGGTGTGGACCAATCAGTTTCAAGGACAATGCATTTCATATTATCGTGTGTGTTTTGTTTGCATTTTGACCGCAAGTATCGTGGTTAATGCAGTAACACGAATCCTTGTAAAAGGTTTCAGTTTTGTTGCCAGAAAAAAAAGGGGAAAAACCCCCTATTATCATGTAGATAGGTTAGAAGATAATAACGAAAACGTCGACGTTTCGATCGCGACTGCAAGCGGTCGAAACGTGGTCGTTTTCGTTATTTTCTTTGACCCCATCGACGCGACTTTAGCGAAAGGCCCACAGAAGATGAATTCCTGCGGTCACGAAAGCTTCAGGTCGAGATGTAATTGGTTACTACTTCAGCAACACCGGTGAGTTATTAACTCTGCGTGGCCCTGGGGGGGGGCCGTCCATAAATGACGTCACGCACCTGGGGGGAGGGGGGGTCAGTCATTTGTGACGATGTGTGACGAGGGGGGGGAGTTGAGAAATGTGACGTCGCGTTAAAATGCGCAACTTTCAATAAATATAGACAACACGTTCTACTTAATTAAATAGACTTTGTAATAAATGTTTTCTCCTACAACATCAGAGTGCAGCGCCACATTAAATACGCACTACAATGACAATAGTTGAAAGCGATTTGAAGCATGTTTTAGTTTCAAAATGGAAATATGCTTTTGGGGGGAGGGTGGTGGCAGAGCTTTGTGACGTCATATTTGAGTGAGGGGGGGTCTGACTTTTTGTGACGCCGTGTGACGAGGGGGGGGGTCAAAAATCGTCCAAAATTGCGTGACGTCATTTAAGCGCTCGCGGTGCGGGGAGCGACAACCGATGGGTGCCGCGTGGATCCTTGCAGCTAACACAGACAAAGACCCCCGTGTAGCCTTAACAGACTGTTGGGGCAAGTGCTGTTAGCACACGAGGGGGGGGGGGACCAACACCACGCCTGACCGCCTTTGTCTCCCTAGTGGCGATGTTTTAACACCGCAGCAGGTACTCATTTCAGGCTGAGTCGAAGTAGGGGAGGCCCCAGGACGGGTTCCGATGAATATAATCATCACCGTTGGCTACGAGCGGGAATCGAACTCGGGCTCACCGGGTTCGGAACGCAACACGCTACACCGTTGCACCACCGCTCCCCCACGGCTGACACGCGCACGGCCGTATTAACCGGGGCGGCCTGTTGGATTCGAACCTTGCCTAGAAGCGTCTGGGCAAAGTTCACCGGCAACGAATCAAGGGCAAGCCCGACTCGAAACGAGCCCAGAGTTGTTGGTTGCACTTGAACTTCTTTCGCGTACGTTAGCCAACCGCGCTGGTGCCGAATCACAGCTGGCGAAACGACGCCCTCCCGGAAGGCCGTGGGGGTGGGGGTGGGAGGCAATGGGTTGTGCGAGAGATGTTTATTTGTTTGTTTGCGTACCAAAAAGATTGCGTGAAAGAGACATGGTGCCGATCCATCTTCTTCTTATGCTCATGAGACGTTGCAAAATTGGCACCAGTTGCGCAGTTCAATAAACCACAACCATTGCCCAATTACAGCCACTGGTGGAGCCAGTGGGGGGGGGGGGGTATGGCACGTGCCCCCCAATGATCTGATCGAAATCCCTAATTTCGATCTGGGTTTATTAGTAATAAATCGGCATTTTGCGACCCCACTGCCACTGTCGCATATTATTACGTGGCCAGGGACTCTATGAGATGATAGGACAATAGGCTGAGTCCATAATTGGCAATAAGTAACGGCAAAGCGGTTAGCAGTGACTCACATAATTCTGCGCAGTTGCGTATTCAGTCCACGACTTCCCTGAAGGCATTCACCTTCAGCGAGCGCGATGCCGATCGCACAACGCGGTTCGAATTTGACCCTCGATCGACGTCTGCGTCATCGCCGCACACGCGTCGAATAAAAATCAAGGGACAAGTCCTCACTAACAACTCCTTACTTACTAATAACTCCTTACTCACTAACAACTCCTTACTCACTAACAACTCCTTACTCACTAACTCTTTACTAACAACTCCTTACTCACTAACAACTCCTTACTCACTAACTCTTTACTAACAACTCCTTACTCACTAACAAGTCCTTACTTACAACTCTTTACTTACTAACAACTCCTTACTTACCAACAAGTCCTTACTTACAACTATTTACTTACTAACAACTCCTTACTTACCAACAAGTCCTTACTTATTAACTCCTTACTAACAACTCCTTACTTACTAACAAACTCCTTACTTACTAACAACTCCTTACTTACTAACAACTCCTTACTAACAGCTCTTTACTTACTAACAACTCCTTACCTACTAATAACTCCTCTATCATTTTTCATTGCTGGAGGGGTTGCCCCCCCCCCCGACCTGAAAATCGTGGCACCGCTATTGATTCCAGCTCTGCATCGCCGGAAATTGCTGCGGAAACTAATCAACAAAGTATGAATGTAATGTAACGTACAAGGTATAATATTAATGTATAACTTCACGCATTGAAGTCGTCATTTCGTACATTTTTTTTTGTCAGGAATTTTTTTTTTGTGAGGAAATTATAGAAATGTTTTTTTTAATAATAATTTTCAAACGATCAACAACGAACGGGACGACATTCGGCAAAGACGGACGACGTGACCCTGGTCACCGCAGCGCGCGCAAACGAGCCGTCTGAATTGTGGCGTCCGCGCAGTGGAGGTCATCTCACCCCGTGGTGACCCCCAGTCAGTGGAGGTCATCTCATGACCCCGTGGTGACCCGCAGTCAGTGGAGGCCATCTCCTGACCCCGTGGTGTAGTCAGTGGAGGTCACCTCATGACCCCGTGGTGTCACCCAGTCAGTGGAGGTCACCTCATGACCCCGTGGTGTCACCCAGTCAGTGGAGGTCACCTCATGACCCCGTGGTGTCCAGTCAGTGGAGGTCACCTCATGACCCCGTGGTGTCACGCAAAGGTCACCTCATGACCCCGTGGTGACCCCTAGTCAGTGGAGGTCACCTCATGACCCGTGGTGTCCAGTCAGTGGAGGTCACTCATGACCCCGTGGTGACCCGTGGTGTAGTCAGTGGAGGTCACCTCATGACCCCGTGGTGTCACCCAGTCAGTGGAGGTCTCCTGACCCCGTGGTGTCCACAGTCAGTGGAGGTCACTCATGACCCGTGGTGTCCAGTCAGTGGAGGTCATCTCATGACCCGTGGTGTACACAGTCAGTGGAGGTCACTCATGACCCCGTGGTGTCCAGTCAGTGGAGGTCATCTCATGACCCCGTGGTGACCGCAGTCAGTGGAGGTCACCTCATGACCCCGTGGTGTCCAGTCAGTAAAGGTCTCATGACCCGTGGTGACCCCGTGGTGTCACACAGTCAGTGGTGTCANCTCCTGACCCCGTGGTGTCCACAGTCAGTGGGGTCATCTCATGACCCGTGGTGTCACACAGTCAGTGGAGGTCAACTCATGANCCCGTGGTGTCCAGTCAGTGGAGGTCATCTCATGACCCCGTGGTGACCCGTGGTGTACCCAGTCAGTGGAGGTCACCTCACAGTCAGTGGTGGTCATCTCATGACCCGTGGCTCACTTGGCTTTTTCTTNGCGGCCGAAGTTACGAATCTCGAATTCCCGCAGCTCTCCTCANCAGTCTCCTCGCTGCCACGGTGTCGGAGATGTTGACCACCTCGCCTGGTACACGGAGTCGTGGTGACCCCGTTCGGTCCCNACTCTGACCCTGNTGCTGTATANATGAGTTTGCGTGTCCTCTCTCTCTCTCATCACACGGTGGCTAGATGTTGACTACCTCGCCTGGTATGAGGAGGTCGTGGGTTCGTTCCGTGACCCTGCGATGCCTGCTGCTGTATATTTGGAGTTGTGNCTCTCAATCACGGTGGCTAGGAGATGTTGACTACCTCGCCTGGTATGCAGTCGTGGGTTCATCCCGACCCTGACGCCTGCTGCTATGTATTTGGAGTTTGCGTGTCTCTCTCTCACATCATTGTGGCTAGTAGATGTTAACTACCTCGCCTGGTTCGCAGGAGGTCGTGGGTTCGATCCCGACCCTGACGATGTCTGCGTATTTGGAGTCTACGTGTCTCTCNCTCATCATCNTCATCATCACGGTGGCTAGGAGATGTTGACTACCTCGCCTGGTATGCAGGAGGTCGTGGGTTCGACCCGACCCTGACGATGNCTGCTGTGTATTTGGAGTCTACGTGTCTCTCTCTCATCATCATCATCACGGTGGCTAGATGTTGACTACCTCGCCTGGTATGCAGGAGGTCGTGGGTTCGATCCCGTGACCCTGATGCCTGCTGCATATTTGGAGTTTGCGTGACTCTCTCGCTCTCCCCGTGGTCGTATTAATTTTTCTCCGGGTCCCCACGGGTTTTACCTCCAAACTCAACTCACACGTTTACATGATGATAAGCCACTTTGTTGAGCAATAATTTTTGGCCAGGTACCTTCTGAAAAAGAGCTATATAGCACTCAGTGGGCCTTGCCTGGTAAAATAAAAAAATGTATAATAGTTTATAGTTAGTTTTGATTAAGTTTGTTTAGCCGGCTCACTAGCATCGGGCAAACCGATGCGTCTCTTCGAGTCTCCCTGTAACCCTATGCATCTCTAGAAGTCTATGCATTTCTAGAAGTCTATGCATTTCTAGAAGTCTCTGTATCTACATGCATCTCCACGAGTCTCTATGCATTCGTCTCTGTATCTATATGCAACTCTACGAGTCTCTGTGCTAGTCGAGTTTTGTCGAGCCAGCTGGCGAGGATTGGGGCAAAGCTCCATCGCCGCGCGTTGTCCTCCTGCGTGCCATCACCTCCCCGTGTCTCTCGCCCCCCGTCGCTCTCTGCAGGTTCAAGCGGCGGCGGTTCACGCAGCAGATGAGCCAAGCGCCCGGCGAACTTCCCGGCAGCGGCAAGCAGCGACTCGTCGCTCTGGACCCGCTTAGACAGCGAGGCGGGCGGGCGGGCGGGCGGGCGGAGAGAGGAGGGAACCCGTCACGAACTAACACAACCGCGACGATCGAGTCGGGTCCGCACGGTCCTTCTTGGAACAGAACGCTTCCACGACGGGGAGAGAGGGCGCGAGGCTGGAGGTGGGGTGTGGGGGGGGGGGTGGGGGGTGTGGGGGGGCATTGTCGCACCCCCCCCCCCCCACCAGGTAGGGCCCCCGTCGACCCGGCACCGCAGGTCCACCGCTTCACCTCTTCGCGGTCACGATTTGTTATTTCAGCAGGCGGGTGGCCCCCCTCCCCTCTCCCACATTGAGCCGAGCAGCTCCGTTGCGGGATGACCGGTGGGCCAAGGCCGCGGTGGGGGGGGGGGCGGGGGCGGCTAGAGGACATCGCAGGGTGGCGGGGAACGTGACAAACCAAAGCGCAGCAGCAGCAGCAGCACGGACAGCTTAATCATTGACGGGGAAGACCCCCGGCGCCAGGACTTTGCCGCAGCTCGATCTCGCCTTCAGTTCACCTTCGCGAAAGCACGCCAAGGTGAACCGAAGGAGAGTTCGTGAAAGTGCCGAGGGGTGGGTGGGAGGGCCCGTGGACGGACGCCACCACCACCACCGCCACCACCGCCGCCGCCACCACCGCCACCACCACCGCCGCCGCCGCCGCCGCCGCCACCACCGCCACCGCCGCCACCGCCGCCACCGCCGCCACCACCACCGGGGTCTGACTTCGCAGACCAGGTGCATGGAGGACCGGGGTGGAACCAGGTGGGATTCTCCCGTCTCACGCCAGCAGGATGCAAGCCCGATCATCGTCATGGACCTTACAGACTCTACCCCCGCCCCCCCCCCACTGCTCACCGTTACTCCGTTGTGGGGGCAGCGGTGCAAGCCGAACAGCAACTCCACTGAACCAGAAAGTAAAAAAAACTTTCAGCCAACGGACGGACCGGACATTCCGCTCGCTGCGAGTCAAGGCACGCCACAGGGGGGCTGTAAACCAACACTTTCTCGGCCCAGCGAACGCTCCCCACCCCCCCCCCCACGGGAGCCGTTGTTTTCTTTGGAACGTACGTCGCTCTCAAACCGGTGGCTTGCTCGGAGGGGCTCACACATTTCTCGCGAGCCGTTGACTTTCGCAGATGTCGTCGCGTGACAAAAATGCGCCCCCCTCCCTNCCCCCCCTCGCTTTATTCCCTGCCTCGCATTCACGCTCCCCCGCCGCCGACACCACAACCCTCATCGCCAAGCCAGATTGCGTAAGCGCGAGCGCGTTGGCGGAAGGTCCGTTAACTTTATTTCGCGCGGTCACGGCCCTTTATTTTGCACGGTCCCGTTTGTGAAACGTCAAAGCGAAATATTTAATAAAAGCTATTTTTTAAGAGGACAACTTCTGCTCTTTTTGACCGAATGAACGAACGACGACGGGTGCCCGAGCCCACGTTCAAGTCGCACCGTCTCAGCAGCGTCCAGCGAAGATGTTAACTACCTCGCTTGCGATGCAGGAGGTCGTGGGCTCGACTCCGACGCCTGCTGGACATTTGGAGTTTGCGTGCCTCTCTCCCCGCGTAATTTTTCCTCTGGGTCCTCCGGGTTTTCCATCCACGTCAAGAACCAACGTGCACAGCATGAAGAGCGGCGTTTCTTCACTGACACTTTTTGCCAACGAGACATCAGCAGTGTGAGGACCGCACGTCAGGGTCCCCCATTAAAAAGGCCACCGGTACAACTTTCCACATACGCCACTTCTCGTTGACCTATCACGTTATGGCCAAGTTCAACCGCCGTAGGCCTTTCGTCACCAATATGAAGCTCAAGGTTTTTCTGGGTGAGATCGCGTAAATAGAAATGTCGTTAAAACTTCGCCCATCCCTTGAACAAGACGTGCCAAGTGGCCAGGTCGCTTCTGAAAACAGCTCGGTGGACTTTACCGGTTAAAAGCAAATTTTGGTTGAATACTTTTCACAGAGGTTGGTGTTGGAGCACGCACCGGCCGCCCTGGTGAATACTGCCGGGCGCACGAGCCAGCGAATGAGAGCCGCGTGGCCAGCGTCCGCTTGCCGGCGTGGATGTTGAGGAGCTACCCCCGTGGCGTCGGTGCCGTGCCGTGTGGGGTGCTCAGGCTTGCATCATGGGGAATACCAAAAAGCTGGATGTTAAAGTTTTAGTTGGGTATTAATTGCTCACAGCACACACACACACACATTTCAAAAGGAGGCATTTTTTTATTTTAAAGACTTTTTTCGTAAACATATACGAACGACTGTACAACATTCTAGCGAGTGTTAAGAGAATATGGATTCTAAAAATTGTCACCTTGCAAATGTGATGAGGTTCTCACCAAACCCATTCAACAGACAAGCGGGCAATTCTGTAAATCTTTTTTAAATGTTCTCTTATTTGTCTTTCCCTCCCAACGTCGTTGCTGGCACGTCAATATCAGCTTGCTTTAATACTGCGCTAACCACATCTCATGAAGGTGAAACGACATTTTATAACAAAGACATTTTTTAAAAGAATACCCTTTCATTCATTCACTTATTAGCCAGCTGGCAAACATTAGGCCAAAGAACCACCCCACTTTTTTCGTCTCAATTTTATCCCAAATAAACTTAAAATATATTTTTTTCATCAGCTAAGGCCCGCTGAGCCATGTAGCTCTTTTGCAGAAGCGACCGGGCCACAGATGACCACCCAACCAAGTGGGCTCATCATCATCACCACGTCGAAATTTACAGCAGCCAAATATTCTAAACGCGTGATGTCGATTCTAAAATGTCAAAGGGAGAAACCGGAGGACACGGAGAAAAATCCACACGATCACGGGAGAGACAACATGCAAACTCCAAATATACAGCAGGTGTCAAGGGTTGGAATCGAACCCACGCCCTCCTGCATATCAGGCGAGGGAGACGACGCCTCATAGCCACCGTGGGGTGTAGGGTGAGGGGCAACCCGAAACACACTGATGTGCGGTCGCCGTTTGCCACGTGACGGTTAAATTAAATTCGCAGAGGTGAAAGTTGAGCCGAATGCAACGCCACGGTTATTCTGTACGGTCCCGTTGGTGACTTGGGGCCGAGACCGACTCTTGATGAGGAAGCCACTTGGGGAGCGATGCACTTTTAAATCGAAATTGAGAAATCGTTTCTTGACAACTGCTTTTTGTTCTATTCGTTGACTTTTCCCGGCACCTCCTGAATAACACGGTTGGCTACAAACTGTGCGAATTAAGTTCAGCTCGCTAACTCAGCCCCGGTTTCATCACAGCTCAACCTATGAAAGTTCTCCAAGTTCTCTACGTCAACCCGAGCCGAGGGGTCTCTGTGCGTCATTTAGTGGCGGTCAGGCCGAGAACATCGCCTCGTTAGCCTTGAGAACGCGTACGCGTCAACCCACACGGCTGAGCCCGTATTCTTGTACAGAGAAATTGAGTTTTGCAGGTCCATACGCAGGATCTCAGCGGTGCCGCTCTCACAGTGTGTTGTCCTCTGAGCAAACTCAACGTGCGAGAAAATTTACACTTGGCTTAGCAAAGTAACCGCGCGGTACAAATGACCAAACACTTCATAAAATGCATAGGGAGCTTTAGAAAGGCAGTCCTATGGCTTTCACCCATTACCTCCGAACTATCCATTGTCTACCCAAAATTATGCCCCAACCAATACCCGCCATTCGCCACTAAGTGACCATGGCGCCCGTGCCAGGCCAGGTGCACTTTGAGGCAACGTGAAGCGTCAAAGGCTCGCTGACCAGAGGTNCCATGGGACAGACCCAGGTGTATTTTAGCCGCCCGGCGCTCTGCTCGTTGTTGTGAGCGTCGCTCCTCCGCCCTCCGTTGTTGTTGGAGGGCGACTGCCTCCAACTGCCCAGTAACATCCGTCACGAGCCTCTTCCACTGAGGCCGATCTTGACACGCTGGTACCGGTCTCCACTCAGCTCCACGTCCTCCTGTACCGCATCAGTCCATCTCTTCTCCAGCCCCGTGCCCGTTTAGCCCCCTCTATGCGACCTAACAGAAGCTGATTGGGCATGCGGTGGCTGGGCATGCAGGCTACATGACCCAGCCAACGAAGCCTTTCCTGTCGGAGGAGCTCACTGATGGGAATATTTACACATCTTTCAAGGATTTGTGAGCTCCCCACACAATCCAGCCTGGTTAAAGCCAGGCTGGATCATAGACATGCCAGCCAGAATGTTTCTAACTGGCGCATATGTTACGTTAGAGGGGTCTCCGTTTCACAAGTGTAGAGAAGGAAGGGCATGACAGTGGCCGAGAAGACCTGAAGCTTTGTGCGGAGCGACAGGCCAGGTAGCTTCCACACAGCGTTGCGCAGCCGATGATAAGATAATGCCGCCCGACCGATTCGAAGTGAGACCTCTGCTGTAAAACCGGAGTTGGTCATAAGCACACTGTCCAAATATGGGAAATTCTCCACTCTCTCCACAAATGCTCCATCACCAATGGGGAGGGGTGAGAGAGTGGAGTGTTTCGTGGCACAAAATATCCAGGCAAGTGTTTAGTTTTGGAACTGGCACACTCCAGGTTCAGCAACAGCACCTCCAACTCCTCCTCTGAGTGAGCAGCAATCACCAGATCATCAGCACACATCACGTGGTTGACCAATAGAGGAGCCATCCCTCGACCGCACACGGGCATCGATCAGTCTAGCCGTTGTATCTGCACCGGATGGAAATTCCAACGCACCAACTTAACCACACACCCCAGTGGCATTTAAAGCAATGCTCGACGCGTCTAAACCGTCTTTAGCAACATTGCAAACTGCCTACCCTGTCAAGTACACTGCCGGCGAATGACAAAACGCAGCAAGAGGCTGCGTCCCCGCCCGCGTCTCCTGGTGTTGCGCGTGAACACAAAACATCCGAGCCCTTGGATAAAAAAAAAAAACACCAAAACGGCTGCGGTGTTCAGGATGTAGTCTCTACCGCGGCGTGTGCAGTCACCGTATTCCACCCCCCCCCCCCCCATTAAAACAACAGCGGCGTCGTTCCGTAATTTTAACGACGACACATCAGCTTCAGATTTATTTGCCCGCAAAAACCTCGCTGCTGGGTGTGTCTCTCTCTCTCTCCAGGCTCTGGCTTTCTCCGGAGACTCTCCCCTTGCTTACGGCGTGCGGGGCGATGTTCATGTGCGTTACCCCCCCCCTTCTCCCGCCCTTCCCCCCCCGATCGTGGTTTCATTTGCGGTGGGACTTTCCCCGATTCGAACAAATATCTGGAGCGTGACGACGCCGGCACACGACGGCCCAACCACTCTCTCGTCCGCGAACGACGCCACCACGGGATCTTTAACACTCTCCTCCACCCCCGAAGTGTACAGTGCCCGGCGTTCTTCAGGTTAATACAAAGATCCCCCGTATAGCCTGAACTAACTGTGGGGCAAGTGCTGTTAGCGAGTAGCATCTGTGAATGTCGGCACGGCACACGAGGGGGGGGGGGTGGCCAAAACCATGCCAGGCCGCCTTTGTCTCCCCAGCGGCGATGTTTACACCGTGCCAGGTACTAATTTCAGGCTGAGTCGACTTAGGGAGGCCCATAACCGGTTCGGATGATTGTCACCGTTGGTGTTGGCCGGGAGCGGGATTCAAACTCGGCCCGCCGGGTTCACAGCGCAGCTTGCTAACCGTTACACTACCGCTCCCCACACACACGCACACACACGCGCACACTCACCACGGCATTAACCGGGGCAGGCCGCGTGGTTGGAGCCGACGGGTAACCGCCCGGCCGCTTCGTAACCCGGCAACCACCACCACCACCGCCGCCGCCGCCGCATTTTTCCCAGCGTCCACTCTGCAGTCTCTCCCGCTTCCCCGGGACGTACTAAATTCCGGGGAGCTCCGTTGTTCAAAGCGCATTCGCGTTAAAAGGACGACTCCCGTAGAGTAATTGTTGGGTGCGTCTCGCTCCTCTGGGAGGAGCCCCGTGAGAGGGAGGGGGTGGTGGTGGTACCGCCACCGACTCTAGTTGGGGCCTTTCCCTTCCTCTTCGTCGGAGGAGTCTCCGTACTGAATTAAATACTTGAGCCTCTCGTCAGACTTCATCGCCTTCTTTGGTGGACTCGAGCTGCTGTACCCTTCTTTGAGAGAGGAATATACGGCAACAAACACAACAACCAACCCACCCACCAAGCCCACAACACAACCAACAAGCCAACCCACCCACCAAGCCCACAACACAACCAACAAGCCAACCCACCCACAAGCCCACAACATAACCAACCACCCACCAAGACCACAACACAACCAACAAGCCAACCCACCCACCAAGCCCACAACACAACCAACAAGCCAACCCACCCACAAGCCCACAACACAACCAACCCACCCACCAAGACCACAACACAACCAACAAGCCAACCCACCCACCAAGACCATAACACAACCAACAAGCCAACCCACCCACCAAGACCACAACACAACCAACCCACCCACCAAGCCCACAACACAACCACCCACCCACCAAGACCACAACACAACCAACAAGCCAACCCACCCACCAAGACCATAACACAACCAACAAGCCAACCCACCCACCAAGCCCACAACACAACCAACCCACCACCAAGACCACAACACAACCAACAAACCAACCCACCCACCAAGACCACAACACAATCAACAAACCAACCCACCCACCAAGACCACAACACAATCAACAAACCAACCAACCCACCCACCAAGACCACAACACAACCAACCCACCCACCAAGACCACAACACAACCAACAAGCCAACCCACCCACCAAGACCACAACACAACCAACCCACCCACCAAGACCACAACACAATCAACAAACCAACCCACCCACCAAGACCACAACACAACCAACCCACCCACCAAAACCACAACACAATCAACAAACCAACCCACCCACCAAGACCACAACACAACCAACCCAACCACCAAGCCCACAACACAACCAACAACACAACCCACCCACCAAGCCCACAACACAACCAACAAGCCAACCCACCCACCAAGCCCACAACACAACCAACAAGCCAACCCACCCACCAAGCCCACAACACAACCACCCACCCACCAAGACCACAACACAACCACCCACCACACAAACCAACCACCCACCACACAAACCAACCACCACCACACAAACCAACCACCCACCAACCCACCCACCAAGCCCACATACCCAACCACCCACCAACCGAGGCAACCCAGCCACCAACCCACCAACCAAGCCACCCGACATCACAAACCAAGACGAGAGAGAGCGAGCGAATGTCAGATAAGTCAGAAAGCGAAGGACATTTGGAGCAGCAGCAGGAGGAAGGGAGGGAGGGAGGGAATACTTTCCAGGGTGATAGTTCGAGGGTGAGCGTCCAGGCGGCGGACGCGTTGGAGGAGAGGACGACCCGTGGCGGACGGGACGGGCGCGGCGAGGCAGGACCACGGGACATGTGACAGGGGACACGGGACAACATTAGCGTCACCTCCACAGCGGTGATGTGTTAATAGAAACACTCACAATGTACACAAATCAGCGAATTAAGATTTTTGTAATCTGTAATCTTTACGTAATGTTTCCTGCGATTGTGTAAAACGACACGTACGCCCCCCCCCCCTGATGCCAATGCACTGCTGGATGAGGGCGTCTCCGTGTTGCGTGGGTCGTGGGGGGTTTAATCGACCGTACACGTCACCACTTTCGCTCGGCGAAGGCAAGCGAGAGAAGGATGCTAAACGACGACGACTTGTAAACAAAGCCCGCCCACTGCACAGCGTTCGCTCGCTCTCAAATAATCAGATTATACACCCCGGAGGAATCCGATGAGCTATAAAGCAGAGGTCGCAACCGGGGACCTGATACCCGTACCCTACCCGATACCCGTACCCGATACCCGTACCCTACCCGATACCCTACCCTACCCGTACCCTACCCGTACCCGATACCCGTACCCTACCCGATACCCGTACCCTACCCGATACCCGTACCCTACCCGATACCCGTACCCTACCCGATACCCGTACCCTACCCGATACCCGTACCCTACCCGATACCCGTACCCTACCCGATACCCGTACCCTACCCGATACCCTACCCGATACCCGTACCCTACCGATACCCGCACCCGTACCCGATACCCGTACCCTACCCGATACCCGGACCCGTACCCGGCCGGTATGGGTACGGGTACACGTTTGCGAGCCTGGTGCGGCCGGGTACGGGTAGGCCGTGAGTCACTGGTGAGTCACCGTTTGTCACTCATTTCCCAACGTCTTGTCTCTTCTCACAATTCAAGTTCCTAGAATCAACCCACCACGCCTGCAACATGGCTTCATCCCAAAGGTCGCAATCGGGTACCCGTACCGGCCGGGTAGTAGCCGGCTATCGGGTAGGGTACGGGTACCCGTCTGCGACCCTGGTGCGGCCGGGTACGGGTAAGGAATCAAAACCCGTTTGCGACCTCTGCTATAAAGCGCTTTGTTTCACACATTCGGTAAGAGTGCGGCTCGGGGAACAGGAGGAACCGCCGCGTCGACATTTACAGCAGCTGACCAAGTTCTGCGGTCCTCAACATATTAAGATAATAATAAGATTGCATTCAGCCAATGAATGAGTGTTTACACGTGGAAGGAGACCAGAGGACCCGGGAAAGAACCCCTGCGTTCCAGAGAGCAACGCTATCCCACACAGGTGGAACGGATGGAGGTTAGTCCACGTTGTCCCCGTACCGCCGCTGCATTATCCTGGCCGAGCCAGGGTACGTAACAGCTCCCCCTCCCCTCCTCGACGGCCACGGGAAGGGACTTTCACAGCATCTGCGTGCGATCCATCAACCCCCTCGTAGCCTCTACAGCGCTGGATTAAAGTCCACGCAAAGAACCGCCATCTCTGCCAGGCAAATATAATCGGAGCAGGGGGGGGGGACGCCACAAAGATCTCTTCCAGTCGGCGAACGTCGCCATTTTCGATGCGGCCGTAACGTAGCCAAAGCGTCGGAGCAATCGTCTCGGCATTGTGGGTAGCCACGGTGGCTAGGAGATGTTAACTACCTCGCCTGGTATACAGGAGGTCGTGGGTTTGATCCCGATCCTGACACCTGCTGCTGTATATTTGGAGTTTGCGATGTCTCTCTCTCATCATCATCACGGTGGCTAGGAGATGTTAACTACCTCGCCTGGTATACAGGAGGTCGTGGGTTTCATCCCGATCCTGACGCCTGCTGCTGTATATTTGTAGTTTGCGTGTCTCTCTCTCATCATCATCAAGGTGGCTAGGAGATGTTAACTACCTCGCCTGGTACACAGGAGGTCGTGGTTCGATCCCGATCCTGACGCCTGCTCTACATTTGGAGTTTGCGTGTCTCTCTCTCTCATCATCATCACGGTGGCTCGGAGATGTTAACTACCTCGCCTGCTGCTCTAGATTTGGAGTTTGCGTGTCTCTCTCTCATCATCATCACGGTGGCTTGGAGATGTTAACTACCTCGCCTGCTGCTCTAGATTCGGAGTTTGCGTGTCTCTCTCTCATCATCATCACGGTGGCTTGGAGATGTTAACTACCTCGCCTGCTGCTCTAGATTTGGAGTTTGCGTGTCTCTCTCTCATCATCATCACGGTGGCTGGAGATGTTAACTACCTCGCCTGCTGCTCTAGATTCGGAGTTTGCGTGTCTCTCTCTCATCATCATCACGGTGGCTGGAGATGTTAACTACCTCGCCTGCTGCTCTAGATTCGGAGTTTGCGTGTCTCTCTCTCATCATCATCACGGTGGCTGGAGATGTTAACTACCTCGCCTGCTGCTCTAGATTCGGAGTTTGCGTGTCTCTCTCTCATCATCATCACGGTGGCTCGGAGATGTTAACTACCTCGCCTGCTGCTCTAGATTTGGAGTTTGCGTGTCTCTATCTGTCTCTCCCCGTGGATTTTTCCCCAGGTTCTCCGGTTTTCCCCTCCACATTTACAATCTCGTGCGTTCCGTTCATTTGGCTGCTGCAAATGTCGACGCGATGACAAGCCGCTTTGTCGAGCTCTCATTTGTAATAGTCAGGTCGCTTATGAAAAAGAGTGTTTGCGAAGAATTGTAATAGACCCATTAACAAAGCCCGCGGCCCGCCATCGCGCGCACGGCTCCCGTGCTCGCAACCACCCGGCGTGTCGAGTGCGCGCGCGCTCCCCCCGCACCTGCGGGCGCCGTCGAGGGGCGGAGGAGGTGGCGATGGCGGCATCCGGCCCTTGTCCCGGTCCGCGGCGCGGCTCACGACGAACGTCGCCGACAGCGGTGGCGGCGGTGGCATCAGCTCGCTGTCGCCAAGACAACCACGACGAGAACGACAACGGGACAGAAGCCAGGATCGCGCGGACGCTCAACAACTCAAGACCCCGTGCCTCTGCCCTGTCCTCCCCCCCAGAGCACCTCCGATTAGCACAGTTGACGACGTACGGTGCGAAAGGAGTTCTACGTGTGTACATACGGTTTAACAAGTAGCCTTTCTCGACCAATATCATTAATGGANTTTTTTTTTTGGATTAGATCACGTAAATATAAATGTGTCGTTAAACCCGCCACCACCCACAGGCACAAGAACAATTGGCTTGCATAATGCACATGCATCGTGTACGTTGATTCCCACATAAATGATTATCCAACCGGCAATGGATACCCATTGCCGTTCATATGCATTCATTAATCTTTTTTCCCATTCACATGTTTCATTGCTTCTACGTACTATTAACAATCCCTCCCTTTGTTAATGCTACCCCCTGCCCCTCCCTTTGGTGCTGCTGATCCTGCATAATGCATGGGCATAATATGACTTTGAAACCCCCCGCCCACCTCCTACGCATTTCCCATGAATATGCTGAATTCCTCTTGATATGCACATTCCTTTGTTAAGGCGCTCTTCTTACACCTCCAACTCAGCTTATATATAAGCTCCTAGCTTGGCAGTGTCTCATTCTTCACCTGAAGACGGCTGCTTGCGTTGTAGCCGAAACGTCGTGAGAATTATTTTAGTTTTATTTTATTATTTTATTACTTCCCTTCTACGTGACTTTACCGAAAGAACCAAGAAGACATTCATTAATCCCCACCAACTTTGCTCAGGAAGGGCTCAACAGTGACATCACCACATCTACCCCTCTATTTAAGGAACGAAACGGAGGATTTCTCCACAAATCTGTCGCCTGATGAAGCTGGTTGTAATTACTGGCGAAACGTCGCACTCAAAGATTGTAATATTTGTGGCTTTTGCTCTCCAACACACCGGTGTGCTGTACTAGTAATGTATTGGCGTGTTCGGCTTACGTGACAAACTTTTTTAACACGTAGGCTTTTGCGACCAATATCATTCTTAATAGAGGTTTTTGGGTTAGATCGTGTAAATAAATAAATGTGTCGTTAAAACCCGCCACCCCACCTGACACAGCCAACTAGTAAGGGTTGTCACGTAAACAGAACGTGGCCAATTCGTCACTAGTGCAGCACTAGTGTAGTGTATAGTGTAGTGTATAGTGTAGTATACTAGTACAGCACTTGTGTGTAGTGAATAGTGTAGTATACTAGTACAGCACTAACCGGTGTGTTGGAGAGCCAAGCAACAACATTTACAAACTGACAAAACTCTACCATTTCTGGATATTCTGCTCGGACGGTGTAGACATGGTAAAATAACACGCAGTGTTTACCAAAAGAAAACGCATACTGACGCCTATGTGAATGCAGAGTCACACCATCACCCCGCACAGAAATCTGCTCTTATCAAGACACTGCGTGGAAGCGAATCATCAAAAATACATTATTTAAATGCATGCCTATAGAAGGGCAGCGTACTTCAATAAGGATTACGTTGATAGAGCTATTTTAACAAACACAATAGACAGGACGGACAAGTTCAAGGGGCTCGCATAATGCACATGCATAATGTACGTTTCCTCAGTAATCCCACCCGCCCCCCCATCATTGTGCAAGAGCGCAGAAGGGTGGTCAACACATCTACGCCTCTGCATCAGGAACGAAACAGTAAGACTTCTGCACAAATGTGGCTGTCGCCTGATGAAGCGAGTTGTAATTACTGGCGAAACGTTGTAATCAGATTGTAAATGTTGTGCTGTACTAGTACACTACACACACACTACAAACACACACACTACACACAGTGCTGTACTAGTGTAGGGATGTTAGAAAGAGGGCCGTTATGCATGGCAGCCTATGGGAAAGAAACACAGTAGGCGGGCTACGTGTGTGCACAGGGAGATGCCCTCTGCGACGTCCGAGCCAGACACCCTGGGGGGGGGGGGCTGGTTCGGCGTTACGATCCCCCGGGGCCCCACCCCTCAAGGAGGGTTGGGTATAAAAGGGGTCGTTATATGGGCTTAGTCAGTTATGTTATAGTTAAGCTAAGAAGTCGGAAGACGTCGTAGCTAGAGCCCTGGACTCCCCTGATCGCCGCCCTTATCAGGGCCCCACGGGATCAGGCCCGAGCCAGCGGCGTGGTCCCGTGAACCAGAGCCAGTGCTCTGGGACTCCGGGTACCGTAGCCCGATTACCAGTGTCGGGCCAGACAGCCTCCCCTAGCTCTTAGTGGAGGACTCAGGGGATAGGCTATGGATAGCTAGGGTATTCCCTGAGTTATACGGGTGAGGGGCCGCTACCCCTTCTAGTGCTGTCCTGTACTGGCAACTTGTTAAATAAATATACGTGTGCCTCAACTCCGTTGTCAAGCGTCCTCGACGGGTACTTCATCTGGCGTCAGAAGTGGTAAAATGGAAACGCGCCATACAGCTCGGACCAGGGTACCACGAGAGGAGGACGCCGCGGAAATCGCCGAGCCCGAGACAGAGCAACAAGATGGGGTGCAGCCGGAGCCTGGCGCCTTCTCACCGGACGTCAGCATGGAGAGGGGCCGCAGCCGGATGCACTACGACTGGCTCACGAACGGCTGGCGGAGCTACTTTATGCCGCTGCCGCCACACTGGAAGGCATTACGCGGTTGGGGGCTGGTGGTCCACCGCAGGGCGAGGAGAACCGGCGGCCGGAGCACTTTCCCGCCATTTCAGCGACTTCAAAATTTGAATTTCCCGCCATGGCCGCAGCGGCTGTTCGGGGCGTGGCCAGCTTAGACATCGGCTCCGACATCGCCGTCGCCGGGGCTGCAGCGTCATCGCAGCCGAAGGATGCGTCATCGCTGCCGCGACAGGCGATGCCATCGGCCAGTCGCGCCGAGGCACGCCAAAGGGAGGTGAAAGCAACCTGCGGGAGTCCACATCGACCGCTGCGCTTCACCAGAGACTGCCCCGCTGAAAGAATTCATCGGTGCGGAGGGTGACTGGGGCGGCTTCCGGCGACGCTTCCTCGCCCATCAGGAGATGGCGCGGTGGTCCGACGAGGAGGCCCTTTGCGCGCTGCCGGCGCTCCTCGACGGGGACGCGCTCGCCGCACTCACGTCGGCGCCAAAAGAAAAGCGGGCTACACTACCAATGGCGCTACAGCTGCTGGCCGGGGTCTATGGACCTTCAGCCGAATGCCGTCAGCAGTTCTACGACCGCAGGCGGGGTGAAAAAGAGTCGCCTCTGGCTTTCCGGACAAGTCTTCTGGCGCTGGCAAAAACAGCCTTTCCCCGCATGGACGACGACGGCGTGGACGCAATGGTCGCGGAGAAGATCCTCCTCTTGGCGGACGACCTCGACATCGTCGTCATCGCACAAGGGGATGCAGAAATGACCTCCCTCCAGGCTGCGCGACTCCTCCACGCCAACCTTCTGCAGCAGCGGCGAAAGGCAAACAGGGCATCGGCTGGGCGTGCGGTGGCTGCAGCCACCCTTCCGTCAGAAGAACTTTATGCCGTCGACCATCGACGGCAACAGACGACGGGGGCGCGGCCGGTCGGGACGGGGCGAGGCGTTTCGACCGTCCATCGTCTCCATCGGCGCTCCCGCGGTGCTTCAACTGCGGCATCCGGGGCCATGTCGCCTCGGGGTGCCGTTCTCCTCGACAGCGGGGGACGACGCCTCGACAGGACGCCGGCCCTCCTCTTCCTCCTCCCAAGCTCCAGCACCATGATCCGGCGAGTCGCGGCACCTCACATGTTTGGCCAACGCACCCACCTGTCGCACACTCTCGCACCGTAACGAACGGGGGGCCGGTGGGGCGCTGCGATGGACCGGCGCGGATCACTGCGGGGACTCAAATCGAGCCCGAGCGGTGGTCCGTGTTGGCCCATCGCGTGGTGGCCGCGGCGTCGGATCGTCGGCCGTGGTCGGTTACATTGATGGGGTGGAGGTACGCATCATAGTCGATACAGGGGCATCGGCGACAATTATTTCGGAACTAATTTACAATATCCTACCGGTGCAGAGCCGTCCTTTGCTACCGGTTAATGTCCCTTTCTATGCCGCTAACGGGGGCTCCCTCGGCATCGTGGACAGATTCGAGCGCAAATTTCTATCGGGGACATCAAATTGTCGGGGCCGATTTTTGTCTCCTCCTCGCTGGCGGTTCCGTGCCTGCTGGGACGGACTTCTTGGGCAGGATGCCAATTCGTATTTTGATCGACCAAGGATGCATTGAGCTTCCGTCGGGGCGACGTATGGCGTTCCTGCCTTCCCCTGTAGCGACTCGGACGGCGTTCGCGACGGTACCGGCGTTCGTCGTAAAAACAGTGCGTGTGCCGCCGGGGCACAAATGCTGGTACCTCTTAAACTTCGTAGGCCCTTCGCTAAGGGTGTTGGGGATCAGGGTGTTGTGCTGGGGCCGTCTAGGGCCGGGTTAATGGGCCTCATTTAATTCCGGCCCAGACCATCGTAAGGGGGGACGAGGATCCCTTCATCGCGGTCCTCAATGTCGGGTCGCAGACAGTAGTGGTTCCCCAAGGGACTGTGCTCGCTCACGCGACGCCGGTGCCCTGCGAGGAACCTGCCGTGAACCACATTGACACTGCTGCTCGGACGCACCCGCATTCGGACGGCGATGAAGGGTGGCTCGACGCGCTTTGTGCGGATCGACGAACCTGTCCAATTTAGAGCGCCAACGGCTTAGATCGCTGCTAAAGGAATTTTCCGACGTTTTCAGTCGGAATAAATACGATTTGGGTTGTACTCACCTGCTGCGTCACCATATTGACACGGGTGACAGCGCGCCTATTCGCCAAAATCCTTTTCGGTTGAGTCCCGCCGAAAAGGACCATGTCAAATCGGCTGTCAATGACATGTTAGCCGCCGACATTATCTCTCCCTCTACCAGCCCTTGGGGAGCACCGATTGTCCTGGTTAAGAAACAGGATGGCTCGTTGCGGTTTTGCGTAGATTTCCGTCGCCTTAATAAGGTTTCGGTTGCCGACGCATACCCGCTCCCACGGATGGACGAATCGCTGGACGCCTTGGCGGGAGCGCGATTCTTCTCCACACTAGATTTACTTTCGGGATTCTGGCAGCTTCCTCTGGACGATGACTCGAAACCTAAAACCGCTTTCCGTACACCGCACGGCCTGTTCCAATTCAACCGGTTGCCGATGGGCTTACACTCAGCGCCGGCAACCTTCCAGCGGTTGATGGAATTGGTTTTGGCTGGATTGCAATGGGAATCGTGCCTGATTTATTTGGACGACGTAATTGTTTTTGGAAGAACCTTTGACGAACATCTCCAGAGGCTGCGGGCGGTTTTCCAAAGGATGCGGGCTGCTAATTTGAAATTTAAGCCCCAAAAATGCTATTTGTTTCGCGAGTCAGTGCGTTATTTGGGGCACATCGTGGGGCGCTCGGTATTGCTACCGATCCCGCCAAAACGCAGTGTGTCAGCTCCTGGCCAATTCCGACCTCGGTGGAGAGGTGAGGAGTTTTATTGGCTTCGCTTCATATTACCGACGGTTTGTCGCTAATTTTGCTACAATTGCCAAACCCCTACATGCTTTGACATCAAAAGGGGTTCGGTTCCACTGGGGTCGGGATGAGGAAGTAGCTTTCTGCTCCCTTCGGGATGCATTGGTGAAGGCTCCTCCTTTGATTTACCCCGATTTTTCGAGACCGTTTTTGCTCGACACCGACGCGAGCAACACAGGTATCGGAGGCGTGCTTTCCCAGGTGGTTGATGGCGTGGAACGGGTGGTTGCGTACGGCAGTCGGGTGTTGTCTCCAGCGGAGCAAAAATATTGTGTCACCCGTAGAGAACTGTTGGCAATTGTTTTCTTCATCCAACAGTACCGCCCATATCTGTACGGTCAGCATTTCACTGTCCGTACGGATCATGCGGCACTGCAGTACGCCCTGAAGGTTCAACAGCCATCGGGACAATTGTCCCGAATTCCTGGAGGACCTCCAGCCATCGGGACAATTGTCCGATGGCTGGAGGTCCTCCAGGAATTCGATTTTGACACCACCTATCGTAAGGGCATTCGCCACACAAATGCGGACGCTCTGTCGCGCATGCCAACCACCTCCGAATGCGCATGCCTCCTGGGGTCGGGCGTTGCAAGCCAGCTGGGGACATGACGGTTCCAGTCCTGGCGGCCGCCGCCGATGTTGACACATCGCTCCCCGATGAGATCGGGAAACAGGGAAGGGATTCCCTGCTTGGGTTGCCTGTGATCGAGTGGGGACGCCTCCAGATGGAGGACGCCTCCCTCCTCGCGCTGCGTCGTCGCGCTAGAGAGAGGGGTGTGGGACGGGTGATGCCGACAATTGGGAAATACACGCAGGCTTGCTCATGCATTGGGACGGTAAATCCCACCGTCACCGGCTGGTAGTTCCTGCGGGGTTACGGGGTAAGGTGGTGTGGGCTGCTCATGAGCGCCTCCTCCACCTGGGTACCCAAAAGACCCTCGCCTCGCTCCAGCTGGATTTTTTTTGGCCGGGCATGACACGGATGTCACGGATCTGCTGGCAGCATGCCCCCGGTGTGCGCAACGCAAACCACCAGCTCGGGAGTCGAACCCGCCGTTGCAGTCCATCACAGTCTCCAGGGTGAACGAACTCGTGGCGTTGGATATCCTGGGGCCGTTTCCCGCCACCCCTAGGGGCAATAGATATTTGCTAACAGGGGTCGAATACTTCACACGCTGGCCTATGGCCTGGCCCCTGGCAAATCAGTCGGCAGCAGCCATCGTGGACGCCTTTGTCCAAGGCTACGTCATGGACAAAGGTGCTCCGGAGCGGCTGCTGACCGACCAGGGTAAAAATTTTTCCGGGAACCTCCTCAAACAAGTCTGTGATCTCCTAGGTACAAAGAAGATTCGTACCTCTCCCTATCACCCACAAACTGACGGGATGGTCGAGCGTCTGCATCGTACCATCACGTCTATGTTGTCGCACCTGGTTTCGGAGTCAGACCAATTGGGACTTGCAAATTCAAGGGGTCCTGGCAGCATATCGATTGGCCCCCCATGCTGCCACGGGATTTTCACCCTTCTTTCTCATGTATGGTCGCGAACATGACCCACCTGTCCGGGCACAGCTGCAGATCCCCGCGCCTCTAGGTAAAATAAAATTGGACGAGCACGTTAAATTTAACCTTCAAAAGCTAACTGAGGCGCGGGATGCTGCCATGCTCAATTCCCGCATGCGCCAAAAGGCGAATGAGCGCCTCAGACTCGCGCGCGCGCACGTGCTGCAGTGGAAGCCAGGGGACAGGGCATGGCTGCACTGTCCCCAGGTACCGCTTGCGACCTCCTCGAAACTGGTACGGCCATGGCGGGGCCCCGTCGAGGTGGTCGAGGTTTTGCGACCGCAGTGCGTTCGTATCAAGTGGGGGAGGCGCCGGTGGTTCGTTCACCCCTCTAGACTAAAACCCTTCGTTGCGGTGCGGGGCTCTGCTCCACACGCGCAGGGCCAAGCATGTGAGGGGTCGACCGACCCGGAGGGTCCGCCTCTGTTGATCTCGCCTGACGTCTTGCCGGTTGCCCCGCCCCAGGTTCTCCCGGAATGACGGGCTCGCGCACGTCCCTCACGGGGATGCCGAGGGTCCCGCCGCTCCAATTGCGGACTCGCCTCGGATGGGACCGCGGCCACCGAGTGGTCCGCCATCTGAGGTTGGCCCTTGTGACGGGCCTGCGGCAAGGACGCGCGCTAAGATGCGCAGACTCTTATAAAAACACTGGAACGCGAAGAAGAAGTGAGAACGAAACGAAATAAGAAAATACTTTTTTTATTTTTTTTGGCGTTTTCTTGTACACTTTCGTGTGCTATGGTTACTGGGCGCCGCGTTCGTGTGGCGCTCTTGGCGCGTTGTTGTATTATGGCTGTGGGTGTGTGTGTGTCTTGTGTGCGTGTTGTGTGTGCGCTGAGGGTTCCGGGAAATGTACATATCTTGCCTCTACGGATTTCGTATTTATTCGGGGGGGGGGGCGCGTCGGTTTGTTCTCCCTTTAGGGCATTGTTAGTATTGTTGTTCAATTCTCGTTCTGTTAATGAAAAAAATGGGGCACACGGGGGGGGGTCAAGGGGTAAAGATTCGTTGTTTAAATTGTTGCAGCCGGGACGGCTGCGAGCTATGTGGGGGGGAGTGATGTAGGGATGTTAGAAAGAGGGCCGTTATGCATGGCAGCCTATGGGAAAGAAACACAGTAGGCGGGGCTACGTGTGTGCACAGGGAGATGCCCTCTGCGACGTCCGAGCCAGACACCCTGGGGGGGGGGCTGGTTCGGCGTTACGATCCCCCGGGCCCCACCCCTCAAGGAGGGTTGGGTATAAAAGGGGTCGTTATATGGGCTTAGTCAGATGTTATAGTTAAGCTAAGAAGTCGGAAGACGTCGTAGCTAGAGCCCTGGACTCCCCCTGATCGCCGCCCTTATCAGGGCCCCACGGGATCAGGCCCGAGCCAGCGGCGTGGTCCCGTGAACCAGAGCCAGTGCTCTGGGACTCCGGGTACCGTAGCCCGATTACCAGTGTCGGGCCAGACAGCCTCCCCTAGCTCTTAGTGGAGGACTCAGGGGATAGGCTATGGATAGCTAGGGTATTCCCTGAGTTATACGGGTGAGGGGGCCGCTACCCTTCTAGTGCTGTCCTGTACTGGCAACTTGTTAAATAAATATACGTGTGCCTCAACTCCGTTGTCAAGCGTCCTCGACGGTACTTCACTAGTAACAAATTGGCCACGTTCTGTTTACGTGACAACCCTTACTAGTTGGCTGTGTCGGGTGGTGGCTGGTTTTAACGACACATTTATTTATTTACGTGATTTAACCCAACAGAAAAAAACCTCTATTATGTACATACTGCCCAAACAGTCTCCCCTGCTGCATTGTAAAGGGTGCTTCAAATTTGTCTTAACAAGTGGAGACTCGTTCACTTTATGAAGCTATTAACATACATTTGTCATCATGTTACAGTGTATTTTCTGTTCTTTTTCCATTAAAAAACGATAGTCCCATGTAATTTTTTGATTTAAAGCTTTCGTGACTGCAGGGATTCATGTTCTTGGTTCTTTCGGTAAAGTCACGTAGAAGGGAAATAATAAAATAATAAAAATAAAACATAATAAAATAATATAATTCTCACGACGTTTCGGCCACAACGCAAGCAGCCGTCCTCAGGTGAAGAACAGGTCTGTCGATAAGACAGCGTCTGAATGACACATCCTGGGCTTGGAGCGTCTATTTAAGCTGGGAGGGAGGAGAAGAGCGCCTTGACAAAAACATTTGCATATCAAGAGGAATTTTAGCATATTTTATTGTTTCATTTTTATTCTTTTATCATTTCCATTCTACGTGACTTTACCGAAAGAACCAAGGAGATGAGTCCCATGTAAGTGTCAACATTTTTTGAAGCACCCTCTCTAACCCCGCTAGAGCGGCGAGGGTCGGGCGAGTCGACGACCGGCGAGCGTGAAAGTCGGCGAGCGGTAAACAGCGGCGAGCGACAAGAAATCACGGCGGGCTAGCGGCGTTTGTGTCGTCACCTGTCACCAGAGCGTGCGTCAGCACCTCCGCTGCGAGTGGCGTGGCTTGAGGCGGCCATCCCGGCTGCACTCTGCGAGGAGCCTGCACTCGAGTGAGATAAGTGAATGGGGCCATGCTACAAACACAGCGGAAGGGAAAGCAGCAAGTCAGTGCCGTCACACACCACGCGCGTCGCTTATCTCACCACCGCCCGGCGGCAACAACCCACCGGCGCGGCAACACCAACGCCGGCAACACCAACGCCGCATTGCTCACGAAAGGGCTGTGTGGGGGCACGGTCGTTCACGGCCACACCGCTAACCTCCGCAAGTCGGCGTGCGTGCCCTCGGGTGTGGCGTGGTGTTGCTTTTTCTGACCGTTTAATCGTTTGGGTCATTTTGTTGCGTGCGTTTGCCCTACCCCCTTCAGCATTGTGGCCCGCCGCTGCTGCTGCGAGCACGTGTACGTTATGAATGTGCTCGCCCCCGCCACAGAAATGTGGAATTTCCTCAACTGGCTCAAGTGCTGTAAACGGAGAGTAGGGGCTTCCGTTGCTCTGTTGTAGCGGGAACGCGGGCAGAGACACGAGACTCAGGGTGGCGACTCGCCACGCACCTCAGCCAGGTTGCAACAGCTTCTCCCATGCGCCGTAATCATTTCAGCAAACGACGTCGCCTCTTGAAAAAGGGACGCTGGGCACGTCTGCTGAACTTCTTTCGCACCAAACGTAGCCAACCGTGCTAATCGCACGTGCAGTGTTGAGTCTATGGGTAGTGTTGAGTCTATGGGCAGTGTTGAGTCTATGGGTAGTGTTGAGTCTATGGGCAGTGTTGAGTCTATGGGCAGTGTTGATCTATGGGTAGTGTTGAGTCTATGGGCAGTGTTGAGTCTATGGGCAGTGTTGAGTCTATGGGTAGTGTTGAGTCTATGGGCAGTGTTGAGTCTATGGGCAGTGTTGAGTCTATGGGCAGTGTTGAGTCTATGGGTAGTGTTGAGTCTATGGGTAGTGTTGAGTCTATGGGCAGTGTTGAATCTATGGGTAGTGTTGAGTCTATGGGCAGTGTTGAGTCTATGGCAGTGTTGAGTCTATGGGCAGTGTTGAGTCTATGGGCAGTGTTGAGTCGATGGGCAGTGTTGAGTCTACGGGCAGTGTTGAGTCGATGGGCAGTGTTGAGTCGATGGGCAGTGTTGAGTCGATGGGCAGTGTTGAGTCTGGCAGTGTTGAGTCGATGGGCAGTGTTGAGTCGATGATGGGTAGTGTTGATGATGGGCAGTGTTGAGTCTATGATGGGCAGTGTTGAGTCTATGGGCAGTGTTGAGTCTATGATGGGTAGTGTTGAGTCTTTGGGTAGAGTCTGTCGATGGGCAGTAAGTGCTTTATACTGAACTTCTTTCGCACTGTACATAGAAAGCCACCCCACCCCGCCCACACGAATGGACTCCAAACCACCGATGCCGCCTCCAAACGTGAAATCTATTTGCAGGCGGCTGCGTTCAGCGCTCGTAGGGAGAGAAAAGCGCGGCGAGACCCGCGACGGAGACTCGTACTCACCGGAGAAAGTGCGTCTACGACGATAAAACACATTACGTCGGAGACGCCGATGCTGCGGCTGCTGCTAACGTTAGCAGCGGCGCGGCACAAGCAACAAATAAACTCGCTCGTCAACCGTGTTAGACCGTACGTAGCCAAACGTGCCGACCGGAGGGGCGGAATTAGAACCGTTTGGCCTTAAAAAGGCAAAGTAAGTAACAGGTGACGTTTCAGGCAATGGACCTTCTTGGGAGCACGTGCTATGCGCTTGCTATGCAGCAAGGCACCTTGCCCCGAGTGTTGACGACCACAAGTTTCTAAAAAAAGAATTCTAATGGGGTTTTACTTATCATAATATAATCCAAAAGCCACTTTTGTTATTTTATGTTCGTATTATTTGTTTCATCATGTATATTTTATATATGTTTTTGTTACTTTCAGGGCAGTTATTGCCGAATGTATAGAGTCGTTGACACCGATAGCTACAATCGTGGCAACACAGAAGCAGCACTGGTTGATTTCAGCTGCCGCAAAGACAAAGATCCCCACCCCCCTGACAGCCGACACAGACTCTAGGAGCAAGTGCTGTTAGTGAGCGCCTATTAAAGTTGGCACGATGGGGGGGGTGCTGTAGACAACACCTCGCCCGGCTGCCTTTGTCTCCCCAGTGTTGATGTCTTACACAACAGACCACGTACCTTTTTAAGGCTGAGTCGAACTAGGGGAAACCCAGGAGAGATTTGGATAATTGTTATAATAGCTGTGCAATCAACTCCAGATTTACAACGCAATGCGCTAACAACTACACTACCGCTCCACCCACCCCGCCACAACACACTCTCAGTCGTATAAAGATCCCCCATATAATCTTTAACAGACTGTTGGCGCAAGCGCTATTAGCGAGCACCTACTAAGGCTGGTACAGCAGACGAGGGGTGGGTGGCCAGCACCAGGTACTTTAATTTGATGCGAGTCGACCTAGGGAGACCCAGAACCACAGCAGGCAAAAACTCTGGAGGGAAAAGCCGGAGGACCCGGAGAAAAATCCATGCGACCACAGGAAGAACACGCAAACTCCACAGGCTTCATGGTTGGGATTGAACCCACAACCTCATGTGTATACAAGGCAAGGAAGTTAAGATCTTGCCAACGCGGTACACATAGCACCAGGAACTCATTTGGATGTATATATGTTGAGCTTCTTTTGCACCGTACGTAGCACCCATGCTAATCGGACCTTGGGGAGGCCCAGGACCGGTTCAGATAATCATCACTCGTGTTGAACTTGAGCGGGAATCAAACTCTGCTCGCCGGCTTCGTAGCTCAGTGCATCAACCGCTGGGCCACCGCTCCCCCCACACATCGCACAAGCACAGGCAACACGCACTCAAGAGCCACACACTCTGCAGCAACACCGCGTGTCCCGCATGGCAGGATGCACTCACACAGCGGGGTTTCCGATCCATGCAGGAGAGAAGAGCCGGGGCAATTCATCGATTAGTCAAATAAAAAGTAAAGTAACAAAAAAAGGTCACTCCCCCTCACATCCTGCCTTGCAAAGGCAGGGAACCCCCTATGAGCCACATCCACCGCCCATCACCTCCCGTCCAGCGGCACATGGGAACAGAGGTGAGACGGTCTTCTTACCTTCCCTCCCTCACCACCCCCCCTATTGTGGCAGCGACATGACCTAGCGGGAGTACGACCGAGGTTCAAATGAAGCGGCTGCCCTGGCTAATACTGCAGCGCTGGCGTACTAACAATAATGTGCCTTCCGCTTCGCAGCGAACGTTAAAGACCCCGTGACGTCATTCACGAGAGCGGCAACATTTGCGTGCCGGCGTGACGGTCCAATTTTGAAAGAAAAAATATCGAATCGCACCGCTAATGACCAAAAACTTGGCAGGACACTGCTGAACAAAGCGTCACTGACAATCAGGGAGGCTTTCCCAGATAAACCAGGCGTCATAATCGTACTAATAGTAACAAAATAATAATAATAACGATGACGACGACAGTCCGGTGCCCTTGCTGTGGAGAACTGAGTGGGTGGCACGATGTGGTTAGTTACCTGGTATCCAAGCAGCCTGGACGGGTCGGCCTTGTCGAGCTCTTCGACAAAGCGCCGCTTGCTAGCCGCCACCGTCGCAGCTGGCTGCTGCTGCTGCGCTGCTGCTGCTGCTGCGGCTGCTGCTGCTGCTGGAACACGGAGATTGGAGAACATGCTTATACCGTATAAAAGCAATGTGCACATTGTACTGTGTATTCAACGGTGCGCGAGAGCGTTACGCAACGCGCCGATGGGATCGTACACGGTTCAGGTGACGAAAACCTCACCGACTGGTAAAAACAAATAAAGTGGGGGCTTGGAGAGGACACGTGACGGTCGGAACGGACGATCGGCAATGGTCAAGAATAACAACGGAGTGGCAGCTAAAGGAGGGGATGCATCTGCCGTGAAGACAGAACGACGAGATAGGCTCGTGTGCAGGAGCGAGATGGATTGCTGCATCGCCAGAGAAGACAAGAAGCCTGGGAGCGACTTCAACTATACCCCAATTCTAGATTTGAAGTCTTCGTGACTGCAAGGATCCATATACTCTTTGGGTTTTCGGTAAAGTCATGTAAGTGAAAATAAAAATAACTAAATCACGACGTTTCGGAGGCAACACAAGCTTCCGTCATCAGGTGGGACAACCCACAGCTACATTTTTTTTATTTTTACTGTTGTGGGCTCCCTACAGTAAAAACATCTTTTGCTGTAGTGGGCCCACTACAGCAAAAACATTTTTTGCTGTAGTGGGCCCAACGCGTGTTTCTAAACGTGGAGAGCAAAACCAGAGGACCCGGAGAAAAATCCACGCGACCACNGGGAAAACACCCAAACTCCAAATATACAGCAGCAGGCGCCAGGGGTCGGGATCGAACCTCCGACCTCCTGTACACCAGGAGAGGCAGGTAACGTCCCGCAGGTTGATCGTTCACGGCTTCTGCTGCCGATGAAACAAGCGAGACCGCTAGTTACCTGTACGGGCGGCTGGTACATGGAGGCTGGAGCGGGGTACTGTGCGTACGCCAGTCCTTGCGCATTCGCCGAAGGCGGCTGCGGTGACGGCGTCGGCATTCCGTCAGGGCCCTGCCACGCCGTTCCAACGGGCTGTGCTTGCATGGCAGGGCGGTACATGGACATCCTGCCGTAGTTGTTCATCTGCGAGTAGCCTGTGCGATAGCGGAGGACACACGGGGAGAGGGGGAGGTGAAAGGCAGCAGACGATGTCTGTCGCATTGTATCTTTTGTGCGTTGGATGGCAGCGCAGCGATAATGCTTGCGACCCGCAACCAAGAATGGCCTAGAGTCTCTTATTCTTGTGTGGAGTTTCTATGTTGCTGCCCCTGTTCTGCAGAGAGTGTGTAGGTGTGTGGAGTTTGTATGATGCTGCCCCGGTTCTGCAGAGTGTGTGAATGTGGAGTTTCCATGATGCTGCTCCTGTTCTGCAGAGTGTGTGAATGTGCAGTTTGTACATTCTGCCCCTGTTCTGCAGAGTGTGGAGTTTCTATGATGCTGCCCCTGTTCTGCAGAGTGTGTGAATGTGCAGTTTGTACATTCTGCCCCTGTTCTGCAGATGTGGAGTTTCTATGATGCGCCCCTGTTCTGCAGAGTGTGTGAATGTGGAGTTTGTACATTCTGCCAATGTTTTGCAGAGTGTGGAGTTTGTATGATGCTGCCCCTGTTCTGCAGAGTGTGCGAGTGTGTGGAGTGTGGTAGTGTAGCAGTTAGCGTGCTGTGCTACGAACCCGCCCAAGATAAGTGACGATGATCTGAACTGGTTCTGGGCCTCTCCTAGGTCGACTCGGCATCAAATGAGTACCTGGAGCTGGCCACCCACCCCTTAGTGTGCCGTGCTGGCCTTCATAGGTGCTTGCTAACAGCACTTGCCTCAAGAGTCTGTTAAGGCCATACAGGGGATCTGTCTTGAGAATTTTGTATATTACTGCCCCTGTTCTGCCGATTGTGTGAGTGATGGTGTGTGGAGTTTGTACACCCTGCTCCTGTTCTACAGAGTGTGTGTGCGAGTATGTGGGGTTTTATGTTCTGCACAGTGAGTGTGATAGTGTGAGGAGTCAGTACGTCATCCCTGTGTTCTGCATCAGTTTCATTTATTTGGTATAGGCCTGCGAGCCATTCGGCTCTTGAATCGGGTGCAACCGCAACAAACAAAAAACAAAAACACGAAAACATCTTAAAGTGACCATGTGACTATGTGCAAACAGAAAATCCAAGTAAAGACCGTACACCAACGCTGTGTGCAAAAATCCCAGTGGGATGCAAGCCAAACAACAACAACCACAAGACAACTTAGATTACGGCCATCAGTCTAACTCCGTACTACAACAAACAAACATGGCCAAACGTTTTCGAAATCACCAAAATAAAGCCATAAAAGCAATGTAACAGTGATCATTGGAACTGTGACCGAATTTTCACAATAAACGACATAAACAACATGTACCACCAAACCCTGCAGCCATAGCTGGCTGCATGAGTCACTCCCGCCAAGCTATCCAATTTCCTCCCATGAATTTATTGAACGGGTGTTGCCCATAACATTGCAAAGCTGAAAAATGATCTACAAGTTACTCAATTGGGATGACACACAGTGGCAACACCGTTCCCCCTGCCTACTCGGATAAACCTGCAGTCTTGGGAAACGGCGAGGCTTCCCTGGGTAAACATGCAGAATGTTGAGTCGGTTCTGTGCGTACATCTGTAATAGGCAGGCACTAAAACTCTGGCAAAGATGATTTACAATACGGGCACACCTGCAGCTGCTACGAGACATGTCCTCTTAAAAACGGGCCATACTGCACCGTCGTCTGTAACCTGGAAGGCACTAGCGGTAATATAAATCACTCCATGTTTCATTATTGATGTTTTACTTGATACGCAACGGTCTACCGATAGCGTAACTGTTCAAAGGTCGATTTCAAAATTGGCCATCAGAATTTGTTTTTAATCGTGAGCCTTATTTGGCCACATTTTGCGAACAAGTGGAGTCTCCGAATCTTATCTACTCCATCTCTCTCTGACCTCTCCTCTGTGTGTGTGGCCACGAAGAAACGGAACAAACTCCGGTCGGATCGCGACGCGCCCAAAACCCGGTAAAGCAAGTGACGATCCGGTGGCGGCGGTGGCGTTGTAGGTGAGTGTAGTACGTCCACGCCCACGGGTTCAGGGCGGAACAGCTCGGATCACCGCCGTTTGATCTGGGAGGGCAGTATCGGCACGAGCGCCAAAACCTCGCGGCGCTCCACCTTCTAGACCCTCCCCTGCTCGCGCTCGGCTACTCACGGTGAAGTACAAAAGAAAACCGCACTCGCGTGTGACACCACCGCAGCTGCCGCGCCCAGCTTTCAGAGGCGCGAGAAACCGCGGACGATCGTTAAGGGCAGCCAGAACCGGCACCCCCCCGACCCCATTACCCAAGCTCTGTGATCCTATATTGAAGATATTTGTTCAACTCCAGTCATGCGTGTGTTCACGCACGTGGGAGAAAACAAGAGAACTTGGAGAAAACCCACTCATGTAGGAAGGTGGGGAAGGTGTGACTCTCAATCCCTGTGGAGAATTGAACCCACTTGCTGTACTGCCACCATCTCCTGGCAAAGCCCAGTGGGTTTGCAAGTTTTTCACGAATCTGTGTAAGTGACTGAGCAGCCCTGGCTGCCTCCGCAATGCTGGATCACCAGCCACGTGCAGCATCGCCAATAGCGCCACCTTCACCAACACCGCCGTACCAACGATAGAACCCGTAATCTTGGTTTTTTTGCGTTACATCGCATATATATATATACACACACACGTGTCGTTAAACCCGCCACAGCACTTCAAAGTATTAACTAATTAGCACGTTTTGTTAACGTGACAAAGCTTACTAATGGCTGTGTGTGGTGGTGGCGGGTTTAACGACACATTGATATTTACGCGATCTAACCCAACAAAAACCTTTATTACGGATATTGGTCACGAAAGGCGATCACGTGTCAAACGGAACTGCTTACCTGCCTGACCGCTCATAGAGTTCTGGTAAGCGCTGTATTTGTCATGAACCTGCGGAGACAGACAAAAAACAGAGCAACCCTTCAGAAAGAATTTTGATTTAAAGCTTTCGTGACTGCAGGGATTCATATTCTTGGTTCTTTTGGTAAAGTCACGTAGAAGGAAAATAATAAAATAATATAAATATAAAACAATAAAAATGCTCACGACGTTTCGACTGCAACGCAAGCAATCGTCATCAGGTGTGAGATGCACAGCAAGAAGTCGAGTCGACGTCTTCTCCAAGAAATGTGGTCTCATTTGCACGCGTGGCACGGCTCACCAAAATGACAACGGTAAAAAAATATCCGCTATCTTTTTAAACTTGAGCTGCAGCGAAAAACCTCTCTCTGCATAACGTTCCCCGAGCCCAAAGGGAATTGGACAGTTGTTCCGATTAGCTAAGCGACAAGCGGGACTGCGGCTCCGTACCCAAACGTAACCACAAATCGTGACAATTACCGGCGTTACGATAACTTTGCGATAGCTGAAGCAGTCCCGAGGGGCTAAAAAATCTGCACTGGCCGGCGTGATAATGTACGGTCAGTCAGTTTATTTCAGGTTAAACCCCCTAGGCGATTTTTTTTATCAATGGTCACATGGGAAGGGAGGGTTTGCGGGGGGGGGGGAGGGTGCATCGACCAAAAACAGATTTTTTTCTTAAATAAACGTGATGACTAAGTCATAAACAAACTAGAACTATGTACAATGTAACTCTAAGCTATCCAAAATAACCACGAAATTCATGGCATGAGTGAGAGGAAACCCACGTATGGCATTTCCATGTATAACAATAAGGAGACCAACTACATTTGCTGTGTGGATAATAACCTTCATGACCTGCACAGGGAGAGAAAAATTAACCCGTAAAAACAAAGTTTTTCACTATAAATCCTTTATATGCGCTGCGACTAGAGTCCTCTCGTCCTCTGGCTTGAGATGGCTGCCACCTATGGGTCAGATGATTGCCTGCCACCATTAAGCAATTGGTAATTAAATATAAAAAAAATTCCTAAAAAGTGTAAAGTTATGGAAAAAAAATTTTCACGAAAATAAATTGTCACGCACAACGAGTCTGTGTGCAAAATGTCAGCTCGATTGGATCACGGGAAGTGGGTTAAAAACGACCGAAAGATTTGCACGGTCGTAAGCGCGCAAGCAAGTGAACTTAATATAAAGGATTTAAAAAGACTCCTTCCCCGAACAGTTGCACCAGCACGAGAGTGGCTTTCAAGTAAAATCAAGCTACGTGATGTCATCCGCAGAATCAAAGAGGATTCCAATCGGGAACACGCTGCGATTAAATCGTTGCACGCGCAGTTGTGGAAAATCTTTTCTCCGATGGCAAATGATAATAACACATTCGTGCGGAGGGAGCTGGTAGGAACGTTGGTTGCTCGGTCAATGGCCAGGGTCAACGGCGGCGTGGTGTATTCCACAAATATGCCCGACTGTGAGGGCGGGCACAAGCCGGCGTGAGTAGGTTAAACGTTGAGTTTTATAAGGGCACCACGGGTGACCAGCCCCTCTCCACCCTCCCCACCCAGCCCATCCCTCCCACCCTCCCCTCTCCACCCAGCCCCACATATTTTTGGGTGCACGACGGACGGACACAATAATCCCGTGGGCTGGTGGAACCAGGAGGTTCCTACCAGTATCAAGCTACGGGATGTCATCCGTAGAATCAAAGTTGATTCCAATCGGAACACGCTGCGATTAAATCACTGCAAGCGCAGTTGTGGAAAATCTATTCTCCGATGGCAAATGATAATTAAAAATTATGTGACTACGCCTGCGATTCAAATTGTGCTGGCTTATTTCATCGCGGCTTATTCACGCGGAGCCCGGCGATCGACACCGAGCGTTGTGCATGTCGCACTCTTGAACGACCACTCACCGTCTGGAGTAAATCCTCGCAGAGTTTTCTCGCCAAAGCCAGCTTCTCTGGTCTGGGGTGGCTGGGAATAACAGATTTTTCAAGGCAGGTTTAGATACGGCCAGTGGCTGGACAAAACGAGTAAGACCCCTTCATCATCATCATTATTTTTTTGCGTGTTTCGCATATCGTTACATCTGAAAGCAAATGAAACCTGTTATAACGTATCAACGGCATGCCCAATCTACAAACAGCTAATTTCTCGACACAGAAGAGAGACACTAGGAAACAAAGAAAGAGACAAAGATCCCCCTATAGCCTTCACAGATGTTGGGGCAAGTGCTGTAGCGAGCACCTCTCAAGGTCGGCAGGGCTCATGAGGGGTGGGTGGATAGCACCACGCCCGGCCGCCTTTGTCTCCCGAGTGGCGAGGTTTACACGCTGCCCCAGGTACTCATTTGAGGCCGAGTCAACCTAGGGGAAGCCATGATCGGTTCAGATAATCGACACTGATGTTACCGTGAGGGAAATGTAGTCAGGTCGCCCGGTTTGTAGCGCAGCGTGATAACATGCAACCACTCCCCACTTTGTCTTTCTTTCTGTCAAGTAATTATCTATTTGTAGATATGTGGGCATTCCGTTGACATGTTAAACCACGCTTCATTCGCTTTCAGATTTAAGGACAACCCCACACGTACAGACACATCGACACAACAACAACCACCGCCATTCGCCACCAAGTGGCGGTGACGTCACCACGACGCTTGTGCCAAGAGGCAAGGTGCACGTTAAGGCCACGTGAAGTGTCGAACGCCCGGCGGCAGGAGGTCACGGGGCAAACCTAGGTGCCATGAGTTGACTGACCAAAAGTACACACACTCGTACACAGCTAGATGCTACCCCTATCTCTCGAGGCCACGTGAAGTGTAGAACGCCCGCTGGCATTCGGAGGTCACGCGACAGACCCAAGTGCGATAGGTCGACTAACTGAGATGACTGGCTGATGCACAACCTGTGCCGCCCCCTAGTGCCAACATCAACACACACACGGACGGACATCCCCACAAAGGCAGACACCCCCGCACACACCCACGCACCCACGCACACACCCACCCACCCACGCACCCACCCACGCACGCACGCACGCACGCACCCACCCACCCACGCGCCCACCCACGCACCCACCCACGCACCCACCCACGCACGCACCCACCCACGCCCGCACCCACCACGCACCTGATGTAAATGTAGAGCGGCTCGAAGGCCTCGCGGCCGGATGCGTGCTCCATGTAGCCCGAGCTGCGGCCCGCAGGTGAACCTTGGCGCCGTCTCGCGCACGATGTGCTGCAGGTAGGAGCCGCCGGGGCCCTCCAAGGAGGCCTTGAGGCCAAAGGCGGGATCGGCGTGCTCCAGCCCCACAAACACCTTCTCCTGCACGTAGTGCATCTGCAAGGGAGCGGTGCGGAGCGGTGACGACCGAGTGCGTGCGGGAGAGCGGGCACACGATGGTACCCGTGGCAAGTCACCATCGCGGACCTCGCAATCTTTTATTTACATTAACCTTTTGTGTAACGATTCACGAGACCGTTACAGCAGTTTGTGTGTCCCCTCCCTCACCCCCGTCGCAAAAAGCCGACCCTACGCGACTGGCATAATGTACCAGGGGGGGTGGGGGAGAACAAGACCTGGTGACGGGAGACCGTGGCCCGGAGATGATGAGGACGACAACGATGATGAGAATGATTATATTTTCATTCTTACATACGTAGTGACAATAGAGCCTGCATGCGGTGTGAGGGACTAGTAGTGGCCACGGGAGGTAATGACGGGGGTATCAGTTGTGAGTGCGTAGGGACTGGTGGCTACGGGAATGTTCGAGAAGGGAGCGTGTTCAGGTGACGGAAGAGGCGGTGGAGTCTGTGGGTGGAGCGAGCATCCAGAGTCAGCGAGAACGATCGGTGTATAAGGGAGAGATGCGTGGGAGACTTGGGGCTGTGGCAGTGGGGGTCTCTCCACCTGATGATCAAGTGAACGGGTCTTCAATAGAGTGCCATCTCAAGAGAAGTGTGACAAGTCGTCACTACACATACGATGGCAATATGTTCGAGAACTAAATGCCCAACGTTGAGATCGGCTGGTCAGGACGAGAGGGCATCAGGAGAGTTTGTGTAGTTCTGCTGCTCCCCCTTCGTTGACGGGCGTAGAGACGTTGGCTCCTCACAGCCGACCAGTTACGCGTTTTAAATATCACCAACACTGATAAACTAATTTCTTGAGAATTGCTTTTTGTATTTAGTTTGTTGTTCATGCAACCACTGAGAGAGGGACATGCAAACTCCAAATACACAGCAGGCGTTAGGGTCGTGATCGAACCCACGACCTCCTGCAAACCAGGCGAGGCAGTGAACATCTGGCTCACGTACTCCGGGCTGCAGCTGAGCGAGCGGTGCGGACATGCGGAAGCCGGACGGCGGTGCCGAGTAACTCGCCGGCGGGGCGAACGCATTCCCCGTCGGGTGGGAGTACGCAACCGGCGCCGCCTGCGGCACCACCGGCATCGGCGGCTGGTGGTAGGCAGGCGCCGGATGGTATGCAGGCGCCGGCGTCTTGACCGCGGCGGGCGACGCAAAGCCGACGGTCGGCAGCGGCGCCGGCGGCGGCGCGTACAGCAACCCGGACGTCGCCCCCGCCGTCATCGCCGCGGCGGCGGGTACGTGGGCACAGCTTCGGCCGCAAAGCCGCACGGGGGGGCGGCGGTTGGGAGGTCGTGCCGATGCCGGCGACGCCGGGGTCGGACAGGGACACGCGCTCGTACAGGCCGTTCCCGCGCACCCACGCGTCGATCTTATCGTTGATCATCCGCACGGCCACTGCGGGACGGCAAGGAAAACAAAAACAAGACGAGATGAGATCCGATCTGAACGCCGGCGAGTTCAGCTCGGCGAGGAATTTTAATCGGTGCTAACCGCCGCACTACCCCATGGGCACACACACTCGTACACACGCACACAGATGCCGTCAGTGGCCGCCACCACCACCACGCACCGGTGCGAGACAGTGTACGGCGTTCGGAGAGCGACCGGTGAAACATCGCAACTCTGTGCGGACTCCTCTCACGATCCATCCGATGGGCGTCTGGAGTTGCTCGAAGGACAGCGCTCGCACTGCGCTAACGAACTCGGCGACGAGAGTTCGACTCCAGCTCATGGTCAACACGGCTTACGATGATCTAAACCGCTCCTGGGCCTGCCCTCAAACGAGCGCTTGGTGCGGCGTGTAAATATTGCCACGGGGAGACGATGCCGACCGGGTGTGGTGTTGATCACCCGGCCCCTCTCGTGTGTCATGTCGGCCTTCACACATGTTGCCAATAAGGCTATACCGGGGAGCTTTGTCTCGTCAATTGTGCATATGTAAATGTATAATCGGTCAGAGCGGTAGAATGTAAACCAATTGAAAACGTTAGTGTAAACACGCATTGGTATGCTGCTGCTGCTGCTACTCTATTATAACACTTTCCAACTAAGACCAAGGGTGTGAATGCATTGAGAAAAAACTGGACCGTTGAGCAAAGTATTGCCCAGTAGAAAACCAAAGCAAAAAACATTTAGAAGTATACAAAACTATTATTCATAATGTCGTAGTTAGTGTTAGTTTTCAGAGGGGGGCCACTTTCGACGATAAGACGTCATGAGTGCGAGGGCCACCACACCGCCTACACAAGTGGTGTTTTCACATTTGTGTACTGTCGGGGGGGGGGGGCACGTCATGGGCCTCACTAAAGGTCACCCAGGGGCCCGTTGGTGGCGGCCACGGACCTCGCAAATGCAGAACACTGATGTAGCACTCGGTATTCATGCCACTCGTCGGAGGGCGCACAGCGATCGTCACCAGGGAAGGGGCGCGATGTCACACGGTCACGGACACCGGCCACAGCCTCACGGTCACAGTCTCACGGCCACAGCCTCACGTGACTTTACCGAAAAAATCTAAGAGTATGAATCCTTGCAGTCACGAAAGCTTCAATTCTAAAATATGCAACGTGGCTAGCAATGACCGCGGTGGACCAGAAGGGTTTACAGAACTGCAAGCCATTCGAGCGAACGAGCGGCCGGACCCGCTGCCGCTGGGCCGAGTAACCGGCCCACGAGCCGTGCCCGTTGGGCCTGTCCCCGCTGTGGAAATGCGCAGCGCTGTAGGTGAGTGTTAGTGCACCAAACCCACGGACTCGGGGTGTGAGGCATCTCGTGTCACCGCCGTTGTTTGATCTGGGAGGGCAGTATCGGCAGGAGCGCCAAAACCTCACGGCGCTCCACCTTCTAGACCCTCCTCACCCCCCCATAGGCCGATTTCCCACCGATCAAAAGTTTGGCACAAGCGCAATAGCCATCAATAAACGAAAAGCCAACACTTGGTAATGCAGGAGGTCGTGTGTTCGATCCCGACCCCGATGCCTGCTGCTGTATATTTGGAGTTTGCGTCTCTCTCGCTCTCTCATCATCATCATCACGGTGGCTATGAGATGTTGACTACCTCGCCTGGTCTACAGGAGGTCGTGTGTTCGATCCCGACCCTGACGCCTGCTATATATTTGGAGTTTGCGTGTCTCTCTCGCTCTCTCATCATCGCTGTGGCTAGATGTTAACTACCTCGCCTGGTCTACAGGAGGTCGTGTGTTCGATCCCGACCCCTGACGCGTGCTGCTGTATATTTGGAGTTTGCGTGTCTCTCGCTCTCTCAGTGGTCGTGTAGATTTTTCTCCAGGCCCTCCGGTTTTCCCCTCCACATTTTGAATCAACATCACCAAGGGTTTAGAGTCATTTGCCTGCTATATATTTTCACACGATGATAAACCACTTGGTTGAGCCACCATTTGTGATCGCCAGGTTTATTCGGTAGCTGTGGGGCCATCCCTGGTAAAAATAAAAATGGTGCTCCCCAATGCGTCTCTTACTTTGTTCATTTTTAAAAAACACGATTGCCGAGCGCGGGCCCAAAAAAAATGTCAAGCGGCCAGCATCGAACAGCGCCGTCGAAGACAAAACGAATTAACTTGCGCCGATACATTTTTTTTGGTCGGGTGGTGGAGGGCTTCACGGTTCTGACACGACTACACCGAGACGACCTCACAACTAAAGAAAAACTACGTACGAGAATAAGCGCTATCAAAGTGATGGGGTCATAAGGGTTAACACTGATTTAAAGCTTTCATGACTGCAGGGATTCATATTCTTGGTTCTTTCGGTAGTCACGTAGAAGGGAAATAATAAAATAATAATAAAATATATAACAATAAAAATTCTCACGACGTTTCGACTGCAACACAAGCAATCATCATCAAGTGTGCTGTGGATTTCACACCTGATGACGATTGCTTGTGTTGCAGTCGAAACGTCGTGAGAATTTTATTTTTATTTTATTATTTCCCTTCTAAGGGTTAACACGTTATTTGAAATGACCAAGGTTATTGTTATTTCAAGAGCTTGGGGAAAGAAACGACGGGGCAGCATTACAAAGAGGGAGCAAGTGCGGTGGTGAAACAGTGCAGGCAGGGCTACATCCCCCAATAGCACGGTTGGCTACGTGCAGTGCGAAAGAAGTTGCATGCATTCTGGTACTCACAGCTCACACTATCCGCGCCGCTCCCTTGATATGAAGGTGAAGTGGCTGGTCACTGTCAACAAATGAACGATTTGCATAAGATTAAAACACAAACCTCAAGTTGAACCAATTAAACAAGCTTCATGGACACATTTTGATATAAAGCTTTCGTGACTGCAGGGATTCATCTTCTTGGTTCTTCCGGTAAAGTCGTCACGTAGAATAAAAGATTATTTTATTATGTTTTATTTTCATTATTTTATTATTTCCATTCTACATAATAAAATATATTTTATTATGTTTTCTTTTATTATTTTTTATTTCCATTCTACGTGACTTTACCGAAAGAACCAAGAGATTCATGGACACACTTATGTCCGAGCAGATGGTCAAGGCTAGAGAGAGAGAGAGCCCAAACAGCAGCAGGTGTATTGCCGAGCGCACGTGTTCAGCCCATTTCATGCAACGGATGCTTTGTGTGTTTAGTTTGCGGTCCTTGCTCCCCCCCGCACCTCCGATTAGCACGGTCGGCTAAGTACGGGGTGTGAAACAAGTGCAAGGAATATACAACAGGCGTGTTCAGAACTGCTCGTGCTGCACACGCACAAAGCAACACTCTCCAGACTCCGCATGAGCAAAGCCATCCCCCCTAACAGATGCCGCGCGTATCCTGCACCACTGATGAAAGAGAACCACGGCCCTCGGGAAAGGGGCGTCAACCTCGTTGGTACGGCGTTGTTCTTCATTAGCGCATGTTTAGCATTAGAACATCGTCTGTAAAATTCACACGCGACGAATTCTTACACGCGCAAGGTACAGCGTAAACAATGATCGATGTTTATTGACGATTCAATGTGAAGGACTCTGCTCATGTGGCGGTCAACAAAGCCTTCATTATTGATGACTTATGGGTAACACAACAGGTGACACAGCAGGTAACCAAGGCAAAGATCCCCCCCCGTATAGCCTTCACAGACTGTAGGGGCAAGTGCCGTTAAGCGAGCACCTACGAAGGGGGTGGGGCGGCCAGCACCACGATCGGCCGCCTTTGTCTCCCCAGTAGCGGCGATATTTACTACACACCGCACTCACAATCCACACACACACACACACACGCGCTCACACCGACGCTGTCGAACACGGGAAGAGAACTTATAACCGCCACACAGAAAGCCACCAGATTCGGTAATCGAACCTGGGCCCTTCTTGCTGCAAGGAACAAGCGTTACCACGAAGCTACCGTGCAGCCCTATGAGCAAGTTCATTATTAAGTAGCCAACTTACTCGGGAGAAGCCGCTGCCTTTTCCTCCAGAGTCATATAGCGCCCTCTGGTTGACACAACTGTGCCCGTCTGCTTACTTATCTGCAAATACAAGAGACAAGTTTCGATTTAAAGCCTTCGGGATTCATCTTCTTGGTTCTTTCGGTAAATTCTAGATTTGAAGCTTTCGTGACTGCAAGGATTCATACTCTTAGTTCTTTCGGTAAAGTCACCATGTAGGTAAAAATGAAATTAAAATTAATAAAATAAAGCAATAAAAATCACGACGTTTCGAGAACACAAGCTTTCGTGATTTTTAGTATTTTATAATTTTAATTCTTTCGGTAAAGTCACGTAGAAGGGAAATAATAAAATATAAAAATAAAACATAATAAAATAAATTCTCACGACGTTTCGGCCACAACGCAAGCAGCCGTCCTCGGGTGAAGACAGAGCTGTGTGAAAGACAGCGCTCAAATAAACACTGCTAAGCTTGGCAGCGTATTTTAAGCTGGGTGGGAGAAGAGCGCCTTGGCAAAGGAGTTCACATATCAACAGAAAAATTTAGCATTGAATAAGCCGTGTTAATGTGAGAGACTTAGCAGGATGTTAAAGTCAGAAATTAGCATGTAACCATTTTATTATGTTTTATTTTTATTATTTTATTATTTCCCTTCTACGCGACTTTACAAGAGTCAAGTTACACAATTATTAATAACCAAACAGTACACGCACTCATGATAAGAGTCGCGCGCGCACACACAAATTATTTCATAAGCTCTGCATGTATGCTAAACTTCTTTCGCGCCGTGCTAGTCAACTGTGCTAAACCGTGCGATGCAGTGACCGCCTTTGTTCAATGGTTAGCCTGAAGCCGCTGCTGCCAGGATGACCGCAGTTTGCGCGATGGTTTATGCACATCAACGAGATCAGCGAGGTATTGTGGCTCATTTGTGACGCGCACTTTGTGTGTGCGATGAGTGGGACCTTGTGATAATGTGTTCGTTCAGCAACCAATCTTGCAGTACCCGTCGCGACACGTGCCAGAGAAATTTCACGCACAATCAGCCTCTTACCAAGTTACCTGGAATTATTATCATTAATACATTTCGGTAAAGTCACGTTGCTAAAAAATAAAATAAATTAAAACAACTAAATTAAATCATTTATTTATTAGATTTTTTTTACCTACGTGACTTTACCAAAAGAACCAAGAAGATAATCCCTGCAGTCACGAAAGCCAAATCTAGAATTAATACATTTCTTTGGCGTTGCTGCTACTGCTGCATTTGCAGGGGTGCACAAGCAACGTGACAAAAGAACACTCGCCACGTCTGGCAATAACGCCGTGGGAATTAATAGGGAAAAATTATATAAATCGGTGACTTTTTCAGTCAATGGACTTGTTCCATCACTCCCCGAAATGTCACCGATCATACAGCGAGTCTCGTTTAAACACAGTAGATGCTTCCATTGCCTCGCTGCGAAAAACGCGCTAAAGCGAAAACTGTTCCACAAATAATGTAATGCGAAAGTTTGGCGAGATACGACGCACGCACGCACACGCGGCGAGATGGCGGGACAAAGAACGGGGAGCACCGCCGCGTTACTGTACCATTCCGTGCGTATCACTGTACGCGCGTGGCGCCAGCTATAATAGAGTGCGGTCGTGTCGCGCAGTTCACTTGGGAAAGCACAACGTCTCAAAACAACGCAATAACTACATATTCTTGTAAATGCCCCCTCATTTTCTAAACGCAAAAGAAAAATGTCGAATGAATAAGTAGTTGCGAGCATACCCTCCCCTTGTGAGTTTGCTTTTGACGTTATATCCTCCAGGAATGTAATAAAAGTTAAACGGAGACAAAATTTACATTCGGGTAAGGCGCACCGAGATCTAAGGCTCTTATTCTTAGGTTTTTTCGGTAAAGTCACCAGGTAGATNAAAAATAAAAATTAATAAAAGTAAAATGAAAATAAAATAAAAATCACGACGTTTCGGAGGCATCACAAGCTTCCGTCTTCAGGTGGAACCGTCACAGCACGATAGCAGTCACGAAAGCTTCAAATCTAGAGGCAATAACAATGCAACGCTAAACAACGGGCGCTACGCCTCTTCAAATAAAATTCACGACGATCCGCTTGCGTGTTCCGAGATTCGGCTGTGAAAGGGACACACACCCTGCAACTTGCGGATACCTCGGAGCGGGGAAAAGGGTTAATTGTCCAAAAACGTTGTGAACCTACGTGTGCCTCCTGCGAGTTGCAAAATCCGCATCCTCGCGAGACATTGTCTGCATGAACGACGCTGCTATATACCCACACGCTTGCTAGCACAGTTCATCATTGTCGTCGTTAGTACCTCCTCCTGCACTTGCACGAGGGTGATCTTGTTGCGACTTGCGGCAGGGATGTCGTTGATGTCCAGGTTGACCTGCACCTTCTCATGGGACGACTTCGTCATTCCAGGAATAACCTGCTGCACACACAAAGACGAAGATCCCCCGTATAGCCTTTAACAGACTGTTGGGCAAGTGTCGTTCGGGAGNACACATGAAGGCTGGAACGGTACATGAGGGGGTGGGTGGCCAGCACCACGCCCGACCGCCCTTGTTGTCTTTAGTGGGATGTTTACACACCGCACCAGGTACTCATTTGAGGCGAGTCGGCCTAGGAAAGGCCCAGGAGCGGTTCAGATATTCGTCAATGGCGTTGGCCGTGAGCGGGAATCGAACCGGGGTCTCCGGGTTCGTAGCGCAGCGCTCTAACCGCTCCCCATGCGCACAAGCGCACACACACACGCCGTCAGTGGCCATCACCACACGCTGGTGCGAGACATTGTGTTCTCCTATAATGTGGAAGTTGCGTTCCTGAAGACTAGCACACGACCTAACCCAAAAAACCTGTGTTATGGATGATATTGGTAGCAAAAGCCTACGTGTTGAAGTGGCCTGACTGATCGTGGGCTAAGAATGATGGTGACGATGACGACAAACACTTTGTGGCTGGAGCCCGCACCGTGTCATTGCCGGTCTTCACGTTCACGTTGGCGGGCGCCTTGAGCTTTCCCCTGGCCACCAGCATGTTGTTGATGCGCGCCGCAGCAGCGGCGGCGGCCTCCAGCGCACACGGGACCCGATCATCGCTGGTACCCGCCTCGTCCCACTTGCTCCGCCGCCTGCACCACCACCACCACCACCACGCACAGCGCGGACAGACAGCGTCAAAACATATTACACTACTATAAAGTCCATAACCAAGGGTTTTTTTGGGTTAGATCGCGTAAATGTGTCATTAAACTCGTCGTTACCTGCCACAGCCAATTCAGAATCAGAGTATTTATTCATATAAGCCCTTTTTCACAGATGTCCAGTAGTCGTGGGTCAGATTTTTTTTCCGTAATGGTTTGTCGCGTAAACAAGACGTGCCAATTAGTTACCGCTTCAGCACACCGCTTGCGTGTGGGAGAGTAAACCCACAACATTTACAATTCGAGTACGACGTTTCGCCGGTGATCAGGCGATAGCCAGAATTGTTAAGTCCTCCTGTTTTGGCCTTAAAGTGAGTAAAGGTGATGTCATCACTGTGAGCCTATCAGGTGTGAAGACCAGAGGGGGTTATAATGTGGTCATATACATCACAATGGATCACGTTAATCTGAAAATATGGTCGCAAAAGCCTACCTGTTAAACTGACTGCTGCAAAGTATTTGGCTGCTATACATTCCCACATAAGCCACTTTGATGAGCTTTCATTTTCGGCCAGGTCACTTCTAAAAAAAAGCTATATACTACGTAGCTCGGTGGGTTCTTACCTGGTAAAATTTTAAACAGTTCATAGTTTTACACTCCGAGTCTGTGGGTCTCTGTCCCATGAACGGTGAGATTTAATAAGATTGCACGATTGTTTCGATTACAGCTTTGGGAGACCGAATTGGCCTCGGTGACCTCTGGATTGCAAATTGTGTTGGTGACGCTGCTGCGTTGGCAGTGGTGCACACAACGAAAATATTCAACACGTTCCCTCAATAACACTGTGCTCGAAAAAGCTCAAGTATATTTCGATTTAAAGCTTTCGTGACTGCAGGGATTCATCTTCTTGGTTCTTTCGGTAAAGTCGTAGAAGGGAAGTAATAAAATAATAAAAATAAAACATAATAAAACAATTCTCACGACGTTTCGGCCACAACGCAAGCAGCGTCCTCAGGTGAAAACCAGGTCCGTCGAGGCGACAGAGTCTGAATGAAACAGCACACGAGCTGGAGCATATATATAAGCTGGGCGCATAGACAAAGGAATTTGCATAGCAAAAGGAATTTAGCATATTTATGGAAATGCAGGAATGTGATTAGTACTGCATATGCATGTGCAGCAGCAGCAGAAACTGCAGCAGCAGCAGTAACTGCAGCAGCAGCAGTAACTGCAGCTCCCTTTGATGCTGTTAATCCTGCATAATGCACATGCATATGCAGTACTAATCACATTCCTGCATTTCCCATAAATATGCTAAATTCCTTTTGCTATGCAAATTCCTTTGTCTATGCGCCCAGCTTATATATATGCTCCTAGCTCGTGTGCTGTTTCATTCAGACTGTCGCCTCGACGGACCTGGTTTTCACCTGAGGACGGCTGCTTGCGTTGTGGCCGAAACGTCGTGAGAATTGTTTTATTATGTTTTATTTTTATTATTTTATTACTTCCCTTCTACGTGACTTTACCGAAAGAACCAAGAAGATGAAGCTCAAGTATATAAACTGGCGGCGTTTTGTGATAGGATCCCTCTTCATAGCACAACATATTTGCACTATTCAGGGCCATTGAAGGTACAGTCATACCTCAGTATACAACCGCTTTGGAATACGTCGAATTTGGTATACGACGTCTTGCTTGGGATACGACGCGCTTGCTAGAACTTGTATGGTTCTGGATGAGTCACCGCGTACCCGCGTAGACCCCTTTCACGACTCCTCCCACTTGCTCACCACCATCCTCGTAGGCTATCAACTCCTCTCAGCAAGGTATTTTTTATTTCAATTTATTTGAATTTATTTATACATTTTAGTAATAAGTAGTGTCTACATTTTGATTTAAAGCTTTCGTGACTTTCGACTGCAACACAAGCAATCATCATCACACCTGATGATGATTGCTTGTGTTGCAGTCGAAACGTCGTGAGAATTTTATTGTTTGATATTTATATTATTCATTATTTCCCTTCTACGTGACTTTACCGAAAGAACCAAGAATATAGTGTCTAAATTATTTTACACAACCCATTAATGGAAAATATGCCATATAAAATATCATTTCTTATACTCTGGAACGGATTATTTCCTTTCACCTTATTTCTTATGGGAAAAATTCGTTTGGTTTACGTACAAGTCCTACCTTCTGGAACGAATTAACGACGTATACCGAGGTACCACTATATTCTCCTTCCTGCTTTATCGGCAAAAAGGGTGAAGCCTATTCTTATTTTTTCACCAATTTTATCCTGCCAAAATTTCCCACCGATACTTGATATATTTTTGCGTTCATGACCATAAACCGAGAAGGCCCTTGGGTTCGATTCACCTTTCTGCGTGACGTTTTTACATTCTCAAACTATTCTAACATGGCTTTCCTCCCACAGATAAAACATTTTACAGCATAAGCACACACTAACTGATATTGGCCAAGCAACATCTCGATGCTGAGAAGTAACCTTACAAATAACTCCATGGCAATTACATAACTCGACATAATCATTCAGAGTTTTGTGGAAAACAGTATACTACTCCATATCCGTATCTTGAAATAAAAACATCTTACAACACATCATCCACGTGGCCGTCTGGGAGTGTATAATTTCGGCAGCATTGATTAGACACAAGCAAACTATGGAGAAGTTTCGACATTCAGTGTTTCGTCAGCAGTCTAATACATCAATGCTGGTGAACTGCTGATCTTAACTGGCATGGACCGTACATTTGTGATAACGATACTAAATTATATTATCATACCCGTCAACCCTTATCAGTGCCTACCTCATCACAGACCAATTCAGACCTTATTGGTCACCCCGTGCCTTCATAAATCTCCATCCCACACAGTCCCGTATTGAAACGGCTGTACACCGTATGGACCTGAAAATTAAATTTTCCTGTACAAAAATACAGATAAAGCGTAGGGTTGACAGCTACGTATTACACATAACTCAAAACTATCGTTACTGTCGCTGTGGAAAATATAAATACGGATATGACACATCAACATCGAATCCCCACTTAAGACTTTGCAGGACCCTTTCGAAATAATTGAGGCTTTAAAGGCTTTCCTTGGTAGACACGTGTCATCATAGATTATGGTACACGTGTATTCTATTCTTGCGCCTGGCAAGCTAAATGTGTACCCATCACTCACTGCTGATGTTATTCGTTCATGGGTGTAGTTACATTACAACGTAACTCCACACTACAGGACATGTTGCTCTAACAGGCCCTGTTGTCAATCCCCTGCTGGATAGGGTCTCCCCACGCCTCTGTGGGACCGTGGTGACTTGATGGACCAGCATAGCCACTGGGGCTGCACTTTTACACCATCATCGAGATTGAGAACTAATTTATTTGGAACAGCTTTTTGTGTTTAGTTTGTTGCCCCCACACCCACACGTCCGATTAGCGCAGTTGGTTAGGTACGGTGCGAAAGAAGTTCAACGTACACTCACAAGGGACCCACAGTCTCACACAGGGACCCACAGACTCACACAGGGACCCACAGACTCACACAGGGACCCACAAACTCACACAGAGACCCACAAACTCACACAGAAACCCACAGCCTCACACAGAGACCCACAGACTCACACAGGGACCACAAACTCACACAGAAACCCACAGCCTCACACAGAGACCCACAGCCTCACACAGAGACCCACAGACTCACATAGAGACCCACAGCTCACACAGAGACCCACAGACTCACACAGAGACCCACAGCCTCACACAGAGACCCACAGCCTCACACAGAGACCCACAGACTCACATAGAGACCCACAGACTCACACAGAGACCCACAGACTCACATAGAGACCCACAGACTCACACAGAGACCCATAGACTCACCCAGACGCATAGTTTGTTGCTCTTCCCCCGAACCTCCGATTAGTGCGTAAAGAAGTTCAACGTACATACTCATCAATTTAACACGTAGGCTTTCGCGACCAATATCCATAAGTGTTTTTCTGGGTTAGATAGCGTAAAAATGAATGCGTCGTTAAACCGCCACAACCAATTAGTAAGGTTTGTCACGTAAATATAAAATGCCAATTCGGTACTAGTACAGCACACGTGTGTGTTGGAGAGCAAAGCCACAACATTAAAACCTGTATTATGGATATACTTCACCAAGTTAGCGAGACGCGGGTTGTTGAGAAGTCGGGGGAGATCATCATACAACACGGGACACTCCACTACATGTAGATACACACACCCTATGAATAAAATACAATAAAGTAGCGATTGAACATTTAAATCGCAAGGTGTGGATACAACAGCAGTTGAGAAGTCGGGGAGAGATCATCACACAACACGGAACACCACACTAAATACACACACTCATGAATACAAGACAACAATAATGTAGAAAGAATAAGAATGTAGCTATTGAACATTTAAATCGTAAGATGTGGCTACAATAGTTGAGAAGTAGGGGGAAGCTCATCACACAACACGGAACACTACACTACATACACAAACACTCATGAATATCTTACACTAATAATGTAGAAAGAACATTTAAATCGCAAGGTGTGGATACAACAGCAGTTGAGAAGTCGGGGAGAGATCATCACACAACACAGAACACCACACTACATACACAAACACACACATACTCATGAATATAAGACAATAAGAATGTAGAAAGAACATTTAAATCGTAAGATGTGGATACAATAACAGTTGAGAAGTAGGGGGAGAGATCATCACACAACACGGAACACCACACTACATACACAAACACACACATAATCATGAATATAGACAACAATAATGTAGAAAGAACATTTAAATCGTAAGATGTGGATACAATAACAGTTGAGAAGTAGGGGGAGCTCAACACACAACACGGAACACCACACTACATACACAAACACACGCATACTCATGAATATAAGGCAATAATAATGTAAAAAGAACATTTAAATCGTAAGCCGTGGTGGATACAACAACAGTTGAGAAGTAGGGGGAGCTCACCACACAACACGGAACACCACACTACATACACAAACACACGCATACTCATGAATATAAGACAATAATAATGTAGAAAGAATAATAATGTTGCTATTGAACATTTAAATCGTAAGATGTGGTGGATACAACAGTTGAGAAGTAGGGGGGAGCTCACCACACAACACGGAACACCACACTACATACACAAACACACACATAATCACGAATATAAGACAATAATAATGTAGAAAGAACATTTAAATCGTAAGATGTGGTGGATACAACAACAACAACAGCCGTTCCGGATATAAAAGTGAAACTTAAAATGGCGAAGCCGTTAGCGTCACCACCAACGACTTCTCGCACAAACTCCACTAAACCTCCCTCGCGTCTCTCTAAAATTACACAAACACATTCATTACACACAAAATCGTCGCCTTACCACGCGCGAAATTACTACACGAAGGGAAGATTAATTAAAAGAATAGCGACATCGGTGGGGAGCCGAGCTAGGCGATTGATGGTGAGGAGGAGAGGAGGGGGGGGGGTTGCAAGGCCGCGAAACCTCCGTAGAGACGGAGCGACGGAATCTCCTCGCGTTTTGCTTCTACGCCGGAGCCGAATAAGATCGTTAACAACACACACACGCAACGTACGTGTGTTACACATCCATCCAGCAGCGGATAGACACGGCGTGACGACCAAATCACCTCAAAGCCTAAGGCCTACACGAGAGAAGCCTAAGGCCTACACGAGAGAAGCCTTCGGCCTTCTGCTTTCTCAACACAAATTCTCACCTCTCGGCAAATACTCACGACAACACAAACAAAACAAATCGAGCACGCAGGCTACTCACGCGGGTCTCAGCGAAGCCACCTCCGTGCTCATCTCCCTCACGCACGACGCGTCCAGGGTACAGAGGGCCGACTTCGTTCGCGCCCTTTGTCCGTCGGCCAAATATCCTGTGGCCCAACGAGGCGTATGACGTCACGGCGGCGGCGAGGGCGGCAGTGACGTCATCGTGTTTGGTAGGGCGTGACGTCATGTATCCGCACGCGAAGCCGTGGGTGTCTGTGTGAGTCTGTGGGTGTCTGTTGGTGTCTGTGTGAGTCTGTGGTGTCTGTGTGAGTCTGTGGGTGTCTGTGTGGGTCTGTGTGTGTGTGAGTCTGTGTGAGTCTCTGTGTGTGTGAGTCTGTGGGTGTCTGTGGGTGTCTGTGTGAGACTGTGGGTGTCTGTGTGAGTCTGTGGGTGTCTGTGTGAGTCTGTGGGTGTCTGTGTGGGTCTGTGTGTGTCTGTGTGAGTCTGTGTGAGTCTGTGTGTCTGTGGGTGTCTCTGTGTGAGTCTGTGGGTGTGTGTGAGTCTCTGTGTGTGTGAGTCTGTGTGTCTGTGTGTCTCTGTGTGAGGTCTCTGTGGGTGTCTGTGTGAGTCTGTGGGTGTGTGAGTCTGTGGGTGTCTGTGTGGGTGTGTCTGTGTGAGTCTGTGTGAGTCTGTGGGTGTCTGTGGGTGTGTGTGAGTCTGTGGGTCTGTGGGTGTCTGTGAGTCTGTGGGTGTCTGTGGGTGTGTGAGTCTGTGGGTGTCTGTGGGTGTCTGGTGTCTGTGTGAGTCTGTGTGAGTCTGTGGGTGTCTGTGGGTTACTGTGTGAGTCTGTGGGTGTCTGTGGGTGTCTGTGTGAGTCTGTGGGTGTCTGTGTGAGTCTGGGTGTTCTGTGTGAGTCTGTGGGTGTCTGTGTGTCTGGGTGTGTGAGTCTGTGGGTGTCTGTGGCTGGGTGGAGTCTGTGGGTGTCTGTGGTGTCTGTTTNTCTGTGTGAGTCTGTGGGTGTCTGTGGGTGTCTGTGTGAGTCTGTGGGTGTCTGTGTGGGTCTGTNTGTGTCTGTGTGAGTCTGTGTGAGTCTGTGGGTGTCTGTGGGTGTCTGTGTGAGTCTGTGGGTGTACTGTGTGGGTCTCTGTGTGAGTCTGTGGGTGTCTGTGTGAGTCTGTGGTGTCTGTGTGTGTCTGGGTGTCTGTGTGAGTCTGTGTGTCTGTGTGAGTCTGTGGGTGTCTGTGGGTGTCTGTGGGTGTCTGTGTGAGTCTGTGGTGTANGTGTGGGTCTCTGTGTGAGTCTGGGTGTCTTTGTGAGTCTGTGGGTGTCTGTGTGAGTCTCTGTGTGTGAGTCTGTGGTGAGTGTCTGTGTGGGTCTGTGTGAGACTGTGAGTCTGTGGGTGTCTCTGTGGGTGTCTGTGTGAGTCTGTGTGTCTGTGTGAGTCTGTTGGTGTCTGTGTGAGTCTGGGTGTCTGTGTGGGTCTGTGGGTGTCTGTGTGAGTCTATGGTGTCTGTGTGTGTCTGTGTGAGACTGTGAGTCTGTGGGTGTCTGTGTGAGTCTGTGGGTGTCTGTGTGAGTCTGTTGGTGTCTGTGTGAGTCTGGGTGTCTGTGTGGGTCTGTGGGTGTCTGTGTGCGTCTGTGGGTGTCTGTGTGAGTCTGCGTGTGTCTGTGGGTGTCTGTGTGAATCTGTGGGTGTCTGTGTGAGTCTGTNGGTGTCTGTGTGAGTCTGGGTGTCTCTGTGGTGTCTGTGTGAGTCTGTGGGTGTGTGTGTGGGTCTCTGTGTGAGTCTGTGAGTGTCTGTGTGAGTCTGTGGGTGTCTGTGTGAGTCTGTGGGTCTCTGTGAGTCTGTGGGTGTGTGAGTCTGTGTGGTGAGTCTGTGCGTGTCTGTGGGTCTCTGTGAGTCGTGGGTGCTTTGTGTGAGTCTGTGTGAGTCTGTGTGGGGTCTGTGTGAGTCTGTGTGTGTGAGTCTGTGTGTCTGTGTGTGATCTGTGGGTGNGTGTGAGTCTCTGTGTGGTNAGTCTGTGTGTGTCTGTGTGTGGGTGTGGTGAGTCTGTGTGNGTGTGTGTGGGTCTGTGTGTGTGTNAGTTGTGTGAGTCTGTGTGTGTTGTGAGTCTGTGTGACTGTGTGGTGGTGAGTCTGTGGGTGTGTGAGTCTGTGTGTCTGTGGGTCGTGTGTGAGTCTGTGTGTCTGTGTGTCTGTGTGTCTGTGGGTGTCTGTGGCTCTGACTGTGTCTGTGGGTGTCTGTGAGTTGTGTCTGNGGGTGTCGTGTGTCNGTGGGTATCTGTGTGTCTGTTGTGTCTGTGTGTCTGTGTNAGTTCGGTTATCTGTNGGTGTCTGTGTGAGTCTGTGGTNCTGTGTGAGTTGGGTGTCGAGTNGTGGTGTCTGTTGAGGGGTGTCNGTGTGGGAGTCTGGGTGGGCTCCTGTTGNNAGTCTGTGGGTGTCTGGATCTGTGTGTTGGTCTGTGTGAGTGTGGGTTGTGTGAGTCTGTGGTTCTGTGGAGTCTGGTGTCTGATGCGGTTGGGCTCTGGTTCTGTGGGTGTCTGGAGTCTGTGGGTGTCTGTTTGAGTCTGTCTATGGAGTCTGTGTTNTGCTGTGTGGGTTGGNGCTGGTCTGTGGGTGTCTGTGNGAGTCTGGGTGTCTGTGCTTTGGAGTCTGGGTTTGGTCTCTGTCTGTGNGAGTCTGGGTTTGGTGTCTGTGGGTCTGGGTGAGTCTGCTGTGGGTCTGTGGGTGTCTCTGTGGGTCTGGGTGAGTCTGTGGTGCTGGGGACTGGGTCCTGTGGGTGTCTGTGTCTGGGTGTCTGTGGAGTCGGGTTGGTGAGTCTGTGTGGTGTCTGTGTGAGTCTGGGTGTCTGGTGGGTCTGTGGGTGTCTGTGGAGTCTGGGTGTCTGTGGAGTCTGCGTGTGTCTGTGGGTGTCTGTGTGAATCTGTGGTGTCTGTGGAGTCTGGGTTTGGTGTCTGTGTGAGTCTGGGTGTCTGTGTGGGTCTGTGTGTCTGTGGAGTCTGGTGTGTGNGTGGGTGGTGGCTGTGAGTGCTGTGTGAGTTGTCTGTGTGTGGGGTCTGTGGGTCTCTGTGAGTCTGGTGGGTGTCTGGAGTCTGTCGTGGCTGGTNTCTGTGTCTCTGGAGTCTGTGTGTCTGTGTGTGTGAGTCTGGAGCTGTGTGAGTCTGTCTGTGGGGAGTCTGGGGATTCTGTGTTTGGAGTCTGGGTTGTCTGTGTGAGTCTGTGGGTGTCTGTGGAGTCTGTGTGTCTGTGTGTGGAGTCTGTGCGTGTCTGTGGTGTCTGTGTGAGTCTGNGTGGGTCTGTGTCTGTGGGTGTGCTGTGTGAGTCTGTGTGAGTCTGGTGTGTGTGGACTGTGTGAGTCTGGGTGGTGTGTGAGTCTGTNGGTGTCTGTGGTCTGTAGTTCTGTGCGGGTGTCAGTGGGTGTGTGAGTCTGGTGGGTGTCTGTGGAGTCTGTTCCGTGGGTCTCTGTGGAGTCTGTGGGTGTCTGTGTGAGTCTGTGGGGTGTCTGTGTGTCTGTGGGTGTCTGGGTGTCTTTGTGCTGTGGGTGTCTGTGTGGGAGTCTGTGGGTGTCTGTGGTTCTGTGTGAGTCTGTGGGTATCTGTGGTGTCTGTGTGTCTGTGTGTCTGTGTGAGTCNGTGTGATCGTGGGTTCTGTGTGAGTCGGTGTCTGTTGAGTCTGTGGGTGTCTGTTTGGTTTGTGGGTGTTGTGTGAGTCTGTGGGTGTCTGTGTGAGTCTGTGGGTGTCTGTGGTGTCTGTGCGAGTCATTGGTTCGTGCGAGTCTGTGGGTCTCTGTGTGAGTCTGTGGGGTGTCTGTGTGAGTCTGTGGGTGTGTCTTGAGTCTGGGTGTCTGTGTGAGTCTGTGGTCTCTTGTGAGTCTTGGGTGAGTCTGTGGGTGTCTGTGTGAGTCTGTGGGTGTCTGTGGGTGTCTCTGTGTGAGTCTGTGTCNGTGTGAGTCTGTGTGTCTGTGTGAGTCTGTGTGTTGTGGGTGTCTGGGGTNTCTGTGGGTGTCNGTGTGAGTCTGTGGGTGTCTGTGGGTGTCTGTGTGAGTCTGGAGTCTGTGGGTGTTTGTGTGAGTCGGTGTGAGTCTGTGGGTGNCTGTGTGAGTCTGTGTGAGTCTGTGGGTGTCTGTGTGAGCTGTGTCAACCCACACGGTTTGGGGCCGTCCATAAATGACGTCACACGATTTTGGACGATTTTTGACCACCCCCTCTCGTTACACGGCGTCACAAAAAGTCAGACCCCCCCCTCAAATATGACGTCACAAGCTCTGCCCCCCCCCCAAACCATATTTCCATTTTGAAAATAAAACATGCTTCAAATCGCTTTAAACTGTATTTATACCAGTGGCGGCTCCTGCAAAATCTCTCAGGGGGGGCAAATGTCTGGATGATTGATAAGGATAAGGTCCACCCATGCAATGGATATGTAGTGGTGGTGTTGACGTGCGCCGACAGTGATGGATCACGGGGCGCGGGGTGGGCACGCGATGTGGGCGTGGTATGAACGCGCACGCCGGTGGTGAGGCGCGCTGATACAATCGGGAAAAGAGGATCGTAGCCAGCGCGCGCAGTGATTGGTCAATAAGATGGGGGCTCTCAGCGACGTCCGCAGGAGGGGTATAAAGGGAGACGCGCGAGAGCACTCGTGGAGTGTTAACCAGTTGAAGACCGAAGACGGAGTGGAGGAGGTAGTGGCCCGAGACCCCTAGTCCGCCGTCCTTGTCGGGACCGGGGCCCTGTGTGGCTCGGAGCGAGACTGGGGAACCCGTAGTCCGAGCCCGCGTGGGTCGGGACGATGGTACCCAGAGCCGAGACGGACACCCCAGCCGGGTGTGTTCCGGAAGGCTACGGGGCGTAAGAGCCCGTATCAGTATAGCTGAGTGGGTGTTAGTCACCCGAGTAGCTAAGTGGGTGTTAGTCACCCGTGTAGCTGAGTGGGTGTTAGTCACCCGAGTAGCTGAGTGGGTGTTAGTCACCCGAGTAGCTAAGTGGGTGTTAGTCACCCGTGTAGCTAAGTGGGTGTTAGTCACCCGTGGAGCTGAGTGGGTGTTAGTCACCCAAGGGGCTGGGTGAGTGTTAGTCACCCGTGTAACAGTTTGGTGTCAATAAAAGAGTGTGCTACCCGTGATGACGTCTCCGCCGAGTTACTACTTTACAACTGGCGTCAGAAGTAAACCTGTCTTCAAGAAAATGGACACAAGGAAGACTTCGCGTACCCACGTGCAAGATCGGGGAGACGACGGCGTACCGGAGACACCAACCTCGGAGGAGAGGACGAGGAGTTGCCGCCAATGCAGCACTTCGCGGAAATGGCCGATGCTCCGCTTGCCTCCGACGCCAGCCTGCAGGACGCACACTCCCGCCTGGCGGAGTTGCTGCTCGCCGCCGCTGCGATTTTGGCGGAAATCTCCGTTCCAGCGGGCGGAGGGACGGCTGCGGGTTGGAGGAGGCGGCGCGGCTGGAGGGATCCCGCAGAAGGCGTTTCGCGCCAAAATTTTGGAGTTGGCGCCATTTTTGANGGCCCGCCACGCTTGGCGGGAAGCGCGGACACCACGTGGCCAGAGATCTCCACACAGCGCAGCCCGCGTCATCGGCGCGCGCCGGAGATCTCCATTATGCGCCTGCAGACGGAGCCGACATTTTCTACAACCACAGCGGCGCGCGGGAAAATCGTTCCAACGACACGACGGCGATCGGTCCTCCAGCAACGATTGCCCGCGCTGTCGGTGTTCAAGGCGGACGGGGGCGATGGGGAGCCTTCCAGCGACGGTTCGTCGCGCATCAAGAAATGTCGGGGTGGTCCGACACCACTGCCCTGCGCGCGCTGCCAGCGATGCTCGACGACGACGCGCTTGCAGCCTTCACATCGGCCCCGAGGTCGTCCCGCTCAACGCTCCAGGCCGCGCTACACCTGATGGCCAAGGTGTTCGGGCCACCTCGACCTGTCGCCACCAGTTTTCGATCGGCGGAAGGTGGTTGGAGAAACAACGCTCGCCTATCGCACGGCGCTGCTCGCCCTGGCAGACTCAGCTTTTCCCCGCATGGACAAGGAGGGGAAGGACGCCATGGTGACGGAGCAGCTGCTGGCGTTGGCTCACGGATTGGGAGTTCCCATTAACACGGCGGACGAGATGGACATTTGCTCCCTGGGGATTGCCACAAGTATCACGCTTACGAAGTCCTAAAGCGAAAGCCGACGGTCGTCTGCGCATCGGTGGGGAACGGGGCACCGGCCGCCACGATCATCGGCCCTCAGCCTGCTGTGCCGCGGGAGGAGGCCTTCGCCGTTTCAAGACCGGGGGAGGGAGAACGGGAGGTCGCTCGCCCACACGTTCACACCGCAAGCTGGAGCAACCGAAACCTACGACGTCCCTCGTCGTCTGCTACAACTGCGGCCTTCGGGGCCACGTTGCGTCCGGGTGCCGGGCCCCACGTCAGCGTACCGCGGGACCACGTCCGGACGACGACCAGGGCCTAAAGACATCCCAGCTGAACCCGGCAAGTCGCGGCACCTCACACGTTCGGTCCACATGCACGGCACGTTCGGGTTGCCGCTTAGCGGTGGGGGACCGCGTATGGGCACCGGGTTCGGTTCGGCGAGAGGGGTCCGTACACGGCCCGAAAGCAGTCGAATGGTCCGAATTGGCCCACAGGATAGTGGTCGTCCGTGGTAACGGGGTACATTGACGGGGTTTGAGGTCCGGGTGCTTGTGGACACGGGTGCTCGGCCACTATCATTTCGGACCTTATTTATAACATTCTTCCCGTCCAATGTCGACC